>JAQFVV010013420.1:0-127938 GCA_028023455.1 Epiperipatus broadwayi | reverse complement strand
AGAATATAAAGTTAGGAGATGGATTGAATGTCGAGAGACTGCCATGCTGCAATGGTTTGATAATGGTTGGTGTTGTTATATATACCAACCCGACTGCACAAGAAAATTATCAGTATTCAAGATATCGATGGTGCATTCGATTAAGATGGTCAATTAGTTTTTTAACTAGATAATAATCATCAAATGCAGATAAATAAATGATATACGGAAAACAACGTTTTATTGCGCTGACGAAATAGAGGACTTTTCATGGATGTGTAAAAAGACTTTTGAATACATAACAACATTTAAAATTGTTATATGCTTTAATGTGATAATTGGTAAACAAATGAAAAGATGAAAGTGCTGTGTTAATTAAGTTGTAATGATAGAAGTTTAAGAGAACACAAATTTGTAGATTTAGCAAAAACGGGATTTTTTTATATTTGAATCATTTTTTTTTTTGAGAAAAATGCTAAACAGAAAACACCCAAAGAAAAATTGGATTATATTTTGACCAACTGAAATTATGTATTTCAGCTTTGTAATGTTTTATTTAATTTTTTACTCCAGCATAAAAATCTATTAGCAATTACTGAGATATAAGATACTCATTAAGATGAAATTAGAGACAAAATTTATTGAGAAATATTATATTCACTGTTGATATTTTTAGTTTGCTGAAGCAATATAAAGAACTCAAATTAAAATTTGTAAATCGATTTTAAATATTAAAATATTATGATTATGATTGTTGTTCAGTCTGAAAAACATCAGTATGAAGATAACTGATAAACTATTAAGAACTATATTAAAATAGCTAGTGAAAAAAAAAAATCAAATAAAATTTCTACTGAGACAATGTAATATAGGAAGAAAAGAGGGAATATACAAATGTGTGAAAATGATTCAAATGATACGAAAATACTTTATAAGGATATAAGAAAATACAATTGTGAATTAACAAACAATACCTATACACAATAATAAAAAGTATTAAAAATATAAAACAACATCTTGGTATTAGTAGGAAACTCATTCCTGCAATAACAAACAATTGTGCACTTATTAAATAACTAAAAATAAACGGAAATCATAAAATATGAGGAAACGTTTTCTATTGAATTATAAACAACAGGAAAAGCAAAGTAATATCTTACAATTATTACATATTCTCAATTGTTGACCATTTTAAACCAAGAAGTGGATTATAATACTTAATTATATTAAGATAAATAACCTCCAACTAATGATGGAAATATAATAGAAATCTTAATAGAAGCAGGTGATGAAAAAAAAAAGGCGGTAAAGTTGTATACCCTGGTTTAAATGATTAACGTGTAGATCTAGAAATGCAACAATAATATAGATATTTAAAACGTTGATGGTCTTAAAAATTTCAGATATTAATCATTTTTTTAGTTCTATATAAAATACTTACAAAATAATTAGAACTTCTCTTCAGCAATCTTATTTTTGGATGTTACCCAACCAAAATAAGAAGATTGATTTAGAAGTCATTTTAGCAGAGTAGATTACTTTTGAATATTGAGACATATTATAGAAACTAGCCAATAATTATGAATTATTATTATGTTTTAGAAATGTTAATTATGACAGATATTTGATTATATAAATATTTCGTCAGTAAGTAAAACATCAGAGATTTTAAATATTGAACAATATTTTTTGAGATTCTGAATAATATTCATCAAAATGTAACATCAGTGATTATATTCCACACAGAAATAATGTTTTATCAGAAATTACAGCAAAATGACTTCTTCCAAAACTTAAACTTTGAAAATTATTTATATCTCTTATAACACGATAAAATCATATAGGTTAAACATTATTTAGTAAAAATACTTTTTATTGCATTCACCAGATATCAACTATTGTGAATATTTTCCAATGATTTTTCACAAGAAAAAAAAAACTTTAATTATATTCTTTTCACTCTTTACAAATTTAACTAATTTATTAAAGAAAAACAGACACACACACATATATATAAATGTCTATGTAAAAAATGAATATAAAAATCATACGCTCATAAGATTGTGTATTCGAATTATATTTCTTTGTGTGATACTCAGAATTTTCAGTCTATTAATATAAATAGTTTTTCATGATACATTATGATATTTGAGGTTTTCCATAATTAAAATATGAAGTTATATATATATTATAAAGGTCGGGAATATTGACACTTAACACATATGCAATACAGGGCACCACTAGGCCATTTGAATCTAGAACATTTATAATGTAGGCAGATACTTCTTGTTAAGATCTAGCTCAAGGAGGATCAGATATTTATAATCTAAATTTTTAAATGTATTTCCATATTAAAATAAAAAAATTAAATAAGCCACTGCCAGTAATAACACAAAAACATTTATTGTTGGCACATGTATAAATTTAAATTTAAAGAATAAACTAATTTTACTTTAATTTGTAATCATTTTATATTTTAGTTAATAACAGCACAGATGGACAACTGTTAATTAAATATATATCTTATCTATTTTATTATTATTAACAATCTACTAATTATTTTTATTTTTTAGAACCCTAAACTTTATGGTAATTAAGTAATATTCTTTTAATTTTAAATCATACAATATTTATTATTTCTTTACTCATTCTGCTGTTGAAAATAATATTTTATATTTATTATTATTTATTATATCTAAAACCTATAAACATTATAATCTTTGAACTTACCCAGTTTATTTTATTCTTTAAAAAAAAAATGTTTTTTTTTTTTTTTTTTCAAAAAAATATCTTATACCCTAGCTCCCTCTATTACATATTATTTAAACCAATTATACATATCATTTACAACTTTTTATTTATATATTATTTTATACACTTTAACTTTTATTATTATTATATAATTCTCATAAATTTATACTATACTGTTTTATAAGTTTTATATATTCCCTACAACTTTATTTACATATATATTTTATTTTATAGACTTTAACTTTTATTATTATTATTATTATTATTATTATTATTATTATTATTATTATTATTATTATTATTATTATTATTATTATTATTATTATTATTATTATTATTATTATTATTATTATTATTATTATTATTATTATTATTATTATTATTATTATTATATAATTCTCATATTTTTTTATTATACTGCTTTATATGTAAATGTTATGCTAAGTTTATTTTTTATTATGTAATATCTATAAATATACCTACATTTATACTCCTATTTAACTTAACCATTTTTTATCATCCAAAACTCCTTTATAAACAATTATCTCTTTATATATTCACCTCTATATATCTCATTTAATAACTATGTCTGTACCATTCTCATCCTAATCCCAGAATCTCAATTAAATTTTGGTTTTAGCTTTCTTATTAATATAGCTTCTTTTATTTTTTTAACTTTAATACTTTCTGTATGTAACCTCAATTTTATTGAACTTTGTGTAACCACACCCACAACTTCAGTGCCTTGTGGTCAACCACTTTTAAAAATAACTTTAAAATTAATGAAATTAATAAAATTGCTGCTTAAATAATTAAACTTTTTACATAATTTTGTTAAATTTTAGTTCTTATATCTTTCTTATTCTTTTAATTGTACACCAACGAACTTTTTTGATACATACTAAAATAAAATAATTACTTATAATATTTCATTCATTATTTTAAATAACTTACTCACTTCAATGTGAGTAAAAAACTTTAATCTTAACACTCAACTTTCAAAAAAAAATGATAAGCAGTTTTTTGTTGGTCACTTTTTTCATTTTTTTTTGTTTGTTGAGTTCTTTTTTTTACTTTGGACTGTGAACATTTCCAGCAGATATATTATCATGGAAACATCATCTATTTTCTGAGATCCTTCTGCATGTGTTGCTGATTATTTTCTTTTGCGTTATGCCCATCCATATTCTTTGCTTTTCCTTTTGTCAGTATTTTTGGTTTCTATTACAGATTTTTATTCTCCCAAAAAATATTGAATTATTTTTACACTACAAAACTGAACTTTAGTAAGCTTCTCTCTCCCACCACACCATGATTTAATTCAAACCTCACTCTTATGCCTATTTTATTCCATGTATACTATTCATTTTATATAACCCTCTCAATTTCCCCATTTAACATTCTATTTTTCATCACTACTTTATGTACACTGTTCACAACTACAGAATCATAATTCGTATTTCCTTCCAGATTTTTTTTGCCTGTTTCTTTTTTCCTTCTATCTTTTATACCTATGAGCATGTTAGCTAGATGGGGCTTCACAATTAGGGTGACAAATAAAAATATTTGGATAATTTCTTTAAGAGTTCATTGTAATACCAGTTTTCTGATACTTGGTTTCTCATAGATGATTGTATAGTAATCATCCTTTTAACTAAAATAATCATGTTTGGGCAACTTTCACATAGCAGGAGTTTCTTTAGATATCTGTTTGTAATTCATGGATACCTTATCATTTCTCTTTTAGGTGTTGATGTTACACCTCATATGCACATATATGTGCATCGTTAATTCAAGTATATATTTAATTCATTTACATCCTTGCACATTTATGTCATGAATATAAAAGCATGTATGTATTATCTGGTAACCTATTTGGGTCATGTATATAGAAGCATGTTCAATATGTATATAATCATGTATTTAATTGGTGTTTTCCAAGATAATTATCTGCTTCTTTATCTTCCAGTTATCCACTAACTATGGGTTTTTTCTCTAATGAATGGTCACATAAGCCTCAAAACTTGGTTGGTCCAGTCTTCCAAAATTAGAATTAGCTGCATACAATAAAGATGATCCATTTATTAATCATAATTATAATACAATAATGACACTAATACTAATTTAAACTGTCTGATTCTATTATTTATACTTTCTCATTTCCTATGATTTTCTTATAAATATCTAACCTTATCTCACCCTCCTGTCCATCATGTTTTTTTTTTTAAAATATATATTGCCTTCTTTTACCCAAGTCAAAAAAGTGATGCTAATTTTTTTTAATTAATGACTAATTGTAGCATTTCTATGCTGTAATTTGTAATCATTGAGCTCTAATGTAAAAAAAAAATATTACATTGGTAATATTTTATCTTGAAAACTGTATATTTTAATGGTAAGGATTTATTATCTAAATGTGTATTTAATATATTTTTTTTATTTAACTGTAATTTCAAATGTTGGTTTTTCACTTCCTCTTTTTTTCGTGAATTTGAATTTACACATCTTGTTTTCACAATGTAACTGAAAAACTGATCTTCATTCACTGTCAATTATTTATTTTTGTTCTTAGTTTCACTAACTAAAACTGTGTCAGCTTTTTTTTATAAAATTACTTTGGAAATAAAAGGGTAGGTAGTGATTCAAGATACATGAAATGTGTCTGATTCAATATAAAAAAATTAAAATTATCCCAAATTCAAAACTCATGCAGACTATCCAAGAAAATAAAATCTAAAACCCAACCAATGGTTTCACTGCTAATAGCAGACTTCTCAAGTGTAAAGAACTACAAAACAACATCATATATTTATTAAACATTACCCACAATTCCATTTATTTCCCATCCATTCTTAATATTAAAAGAATTTTTAAATAAATTAATTGCTTCAGCATAATAAATTGTCAATAATAAAGATTCTTTAATTCTTGTTTTTATTTTATTTTTCTCAAAGAAAACAACATTAGCTTCATCAAATTTAATAGTGTGGACCATATTTTTTAATGGACATACAAATGAGAATTAAGATATTGATATCTAATTCTACTTTTATGTGCCTTAATTCTTTCATTTAAGCTGAAACTACTCTGACCTATATTAATCTTCTTGCAAAAACAAAAAATAATATACACTACATTAGAATTAATCACATGTAGTGTCTATTATCCCGTGTTTTTTATAGGAAGGTTTGTATAGGTCAGAGTAAATTTAGCTTAAATGAAAGAATAAAAGTACATAAAAGTAGGGTAAGAAATAAATATTGTAGTTCTTCTTTGTATGTCCATGAAAATATACAGGTCACACTCTTAATTTTGATGAAGCTAAGGTTATCTTCTTTGAGAGAAATAAAATAAAAAGAATTAAAAAATATTTATAACTAAAAATTTATTATTCTGAAGCAATTAACTTATTTAAAAAAATATTATAATATTAAGAGTGGACTGCAAGTAATGTTTATTATAAATATGGCATGGTTTTGTAGTTCTTTACATTTGAGAAGTCTGTTTCTAGCAGTGAACGTATTAGTTGTGTTTTTGATTTTATTTTCTTGGATACTCTGTTTGAGCTTCGAATTTAGGATAATTTAATATTTTATTTTGTGTTCCATATAGTGTTAGTAAATTTCTAACTAATCCTAAAAATATACCATTTTAACAAAAAATATAATACTTATCATTTTTATGTAAATGTACTGCTTTATGTATTGGTGATGTAGTCTCACAACAAGATTATAAGAGCATCAATTATTATATAAATGAACTCACTGAATTTTAATAAGGATTTAATAACAACCTCTGTTTTTTTATCATGAACAAAGATGTGATATTCAATTGTGATCTTGATAATGCTAGAACTCTTAATCAGTAGAAAAATCATCATAAAAGCAAAATTAAAAAGACGATTTTCATAAATAAATTACATGATCTAATATCAAACAGACTGCTAACGTTAAAAGTAAGTAACATTTGGCTTCGACTTGATGATATTTATTTGTGAAATATTTGAATTTAATGCAACTTGAAAAAGGTTAAGATATTACTTTTTAAATTATATAAATATACTTTCATCATTATATTCATTTTTTAACAATATGTATTACATAATGTACATTATATATATATATATATATATATATATATATATATATATATATATATATATATATATATATATATATATATATATATCACAAATAATCTCATTAGGTCATATATATATATCCACAGATGGCGTCCTACCAAGACTGCCAATCAAGCGTATATTTTGTTTACATAAACGTCAGAGTAGTTAGTATTCACTATCTCTAACTATAATTCCACTTTCAGATCATGATTTCAAGCAAATAGCTTGAAATCATGATCTGAAAGTGGAATTATAGTTAGAGATAGTGAATACTAACTACTCTGACGTTTATGTAAACAAAATGATCTGAAAGTGGAATTATAGTTAGAGATAGTGAATACTAACTACTCTGACGTTTATGTAAACAAAATATACGCTTGATTGGCAGTCTTGGTAGGACGCCATCTGTGGACATAAATACAAGCGTTAGCAAGTTTTTTAACTTGCATTTTTGTTTATCATATATATATATATATATATATATATATATATATATATATATATATATATATATATATATTGTAACCTAGTGTTATTGACACTTGGTTTACTTGGCATTATTTCTGCAGGAAAACAATGCTATTCTTTAAAGAAATAAAAAGATAAAATAACAATAGTAATAATTGATTAATAAAGTATGCTATTCACTCACTTTGGCATGTTTTGGGTGAATAACTAATGAGATTTAATAACTCAATGTCATTTTTAAAGAGAGAACATGAATAATTTAATTGAGATATTAATAATTAGAGCAAATTAATATGGTATAAAAGCTAAACAGTAATTGATTTTGGATGGGTAGAAGGGAGAGTGGATGAGTGTCTTATCATAAAGCACAATAACTTCTGGTAATTTTTTTTTGTAATATATATATATATATATATATATATATATATATATATATATATATATATATATATATATATATATATAATGTTTAAAGAATTATACATCACTGATTGTTAATTTAATATATTTTTTTTATATTGTCAAATTACTTTGTAATCCAGGTAAACAATACTAAAACTATATGATTGTAATAGGTTTTTCATTTCTTTTGTTTATGTTATAATCAAATGATTATTTTTCTGGAAGAGGTCGCTAAAGTAAAAAAAAAAAAAAAGAAAAATATAGTCTGCTTTTAGTTTTCAAGGAAGGAACAGTGCTGAAATTTGGTAACTCATTTTTTTCATTTTATTTTGCAGAAATAAATGTAATCAAAGTAAAATTTTAATAAAATAATGTGTGGCTAAAATCTTTTGATAAGATATCCTGATTTTCTTTGCCATCTACCTATTTAAAGACCTTTTATACTTAATAATTTATTGTCTCACGCTAAAGTTCAAAATGACAGAATTAACTAAAAGAGTCACGAAAAATTATATTATATCTAAATTAAGGAAAAGAAGCGATTTCCAAGAAAAGATTAATTATTTATTAACTTTATGTCATTTATTGATATTTTCTTGGTATAGAAAAAAAAATTAATAATTGAAAGAAATATTTTGAAACCAAGGTAAATCAACTAGAAACATTCTCGCGCTCTTTCTCAATATTGTCTGCCTTTACAAGTAATGTAATTACATATGTTAAAATATGTTTTATTCACCAAGAATTGTCTGGAAATAATAATAATGATAAATAAGATTAAATTATGCACCTGTATATAAATATATATATATATATATATATATATATATATATATATATATATATATATATATATATATATATATATATATATATATATATATATATATATATATATATATATATATGTAAACATTACAAGCATAAAGCTAAACTAGTCAATATAAAATCAAAACTACCCCAAATCTAAAATTAAACCAGACCAGAATAAAAATAATATTAAAACACAACCTAAGGTTTCACTGCTACAAGCAGACTTCTCAAGTGTAAAGAAATAAAAAAAAAAAAAAACACAACTTATATATACTATTAAAAACTACCCACAAATCCATTCACTTCCCATCCACCCTTAATATTAAAAGAACTCTTAAATAAGTTAATTGCTTCAGAATCATAAATTTTCAATAATAAAGACTCTTTAATTCTTCTTTTGATTTCATTTCTCTCAAAGAAGACAACCTTAGCTTCATCAAAATCAATAGTGTGGCCTGTATCTTTTTCATGGACATACAAAGCAGAACTAAGATATCTATTTTTAACTCTACTTTTATGAACCTTTACTCTTTCATTTAAACTCAAACTACTCTGACCTATGTAAACCTTCTTACAAAATAAACAAGGAATAAAATATACCACACCAGGAATAGTCTTTCTATCAAAAACTTCCTTTGTATTATTCAATAAATTATTCAATGTAACACCCCTTTTCCAAGCAATTTTCTTATTTCCAAACAATTTACTATTTCTACACACAATTTTATAAGAAGACAATTTAAATGGCAAAGAAATAAAATCATATTTTTCTTTAACCTTTACATCCTTACAAATATTACTATTAAATAAAATACTTTTAACAAATTTATCAGAGTATCCAACACTTAAATAATCTTTATAAAATTGATATTTCTGAAACATATATATATATATATATATATATATAACTTTCTCAGAGTAAATATAGGAAAAGTTATATAGGGACATTCTTACGGAGAAGTTACCGTTAAAAAAAAAAATTATAATTCCTAAAGTATAAACAAAACCAAATATCTTAGTGACTTAATGATAAAAATAAATGATATATTATATAATACAGCAGTCGGAATTATTAAAACTTCATGTACACGTAAATTGACTGCTGTTATTATCATAATAATCTCTCGGAAAAATTGCGCATTTTCGTCCATAAGTAAGCTAGCTAATAAGTATACGTATAGTCAATAAAAGAAAGAAAAAAATATATATTGTGTATGTTTATCGTGTATCATCAACTGTTCGTTATGTTAGAATATGTATATTTTATTTTCTTGGATCCCAAATTTGTAGTAGTTTAATTCAAGTAAGAATTAATCTTCAATTCTGCTATATGTTTCTTTACCTAATTTATTAAATGCACAAAATAAGAGAAAACTTTTATTTAAAGGAAATAATACCATGCGTTTATTGTTTTTAAACTTGCTTCGTGAAATACGACTTGATAAAGCTCTTCACCTGGACCAATTGCTCAACAGAAAAACATTTTCTAATGAGAGAGTATGCACTTGTTAATTAATGATTGTTTAAAACTAAGTTATAAATGATATGTATTTTTTTTTATATCACATAGATTAAAGTCTGTATGGTCAAGTGATATTTAATAGCCTTGTAATAACAAAGGTATGTTTTAATATAATTATTATACGTTAAGTTGATATTTAACACGAAAGAAAAAAAAAATCTATAAAATATGTTTTAATTAGTACATACAATTGTAGGTAGAAATTTTGTATGTTAGATACTTAAAAAAAATATTTAGATATTTAAGGGGTAAAATAAATATTGAAAATTATCAGAAGTAACTAAAAAAAAAAAAAAAAAATGCTATAACAAAATATTTCTTGTTAAAGTTGAAACGAATTTATACTGTATTAATTGAGGAATTTATTCCTAATTATTCTTAAATAACACATCCACTTTATTTAGTTTAAGATAGTATGCTACCAACTATTTTTGAATGTTCCTTTATTAAAATTAAAATTATTATACTTTTATTCTAGGATGTCCATTGATTTCAGATGTTGATCAAAGTATACACGGTAACATAAGTTTATTATGATTAGTGTATTTACTTATCCTGCCCAGATATAGCATTGGTATATGCTTAATATTCGCATAGGTAATAATTATAATGTATTTATTTTGTGGGATGAAAAATGATCTCCCCAAAAGCTTTGTTTTCCATGAGAGGAAGATTTTAACTATAATGTTCGGGTATGTTTATAGCCCAAGTGATCGATTCTCATAGATAGGACGATCAAGAATTTATCTAGCATGTAGTATGCTGCATTCGTTTAAATCCCAGGAGAGGATTGTATTTGGTGTGTGTTTGTTGTATGCCCAAGTAAGAGGCAAGAAACCACCAAAATATTTTAATGTAGTAGATTACTCTACAAACCTTCATGGTTATTCCATATTCCTCATGTGAAAATAAAGATAGCTCCACCATGGAAGGTGTTGATTATTGTGCTTAATTTTGAAAGTTCGGGCAAGATAAAGGTTATATTGGAGGTGTTAGTTCCTCAAGATCCACTTTAGTAGAAATAGTGCGTTAGTAACTAGGGTCGATATCTGTATTGTGCTGCTAAATATTGCTAGTATTTGACAAGTAAATCAATGGAGAAAGTAATTAAAATTGCGTAATTTAAAACGCTTATTTACTGAAGGAATATTCAAATGCAATATTGAACTCTGGTTATTAATTAAATAATACTCATATTTCAAAAGTATACGTATGAATAAAATTTGTATCATAACGTAAGTTAGCATTAAGTTAAATGTAAGATGGTAAGTGTAACTTCTGATAGCTGACCTATAATTCGAATAGGTTATCCCATTAAAGACCATAAATAAAGTAAATGTATTAGAAATAAATTTAATATTTTGCGTATTGCAAATTTTGAATAAAAGCTTCTACAAGGTTACCAAAATTTAATAAACAATGTATTGGTAATGAAATGTATTTTTAGTTGATCAATCCATATGATTGCACACAGGAGAAGTAGTAATCTCTAGTCCATAACCAAAAGAGTATACAGATTAATATCAGTTATATTTTATATTTTTGTATTACTATGGGATTATTGAATAAATGTTTATATATATATTTTTTTTGTGATAATAATAAATTATAGTCTTGTTAAAATTTGTTGTAGATTCTTTTTTTTTTTGTTTTTATATGCTAAATATAAGTGTTTGCACAATATTTGCAAAACCTTTTCTTGAGTCCGAAATCATTCCAAATTCTTAAAAACTTAATATACCAGATAAATAAAGTTAAGCAGATCGGAATATGTCATTATATTTCAGTTTAATGATAATTATTTATGGAGTTGAAAACTTAAGACTAAACATCCACCTTTGTATTATTCCATTCCCATTTAGTTAAATTGTCTAAGTAATAAATCTTAGTTATATTATTGTGTTGTCATGGATGATGAAAGGACACAAAAAGCACCCTTGTCTTTTTATTATTCTGACTGAGATTCTAAAAAAAAAAAAAAAAAAAAAAGGCTGTGTTATTCAAAATTATACGTCATTATTGAATAGAATTATCATCTCTTTAAATAATATAGCAGTAGATACGAGAGATGAAGACACATTGAATTAAGGAAAATAAATGTTTCCTATAGCCGACCAGAATGCTGGTCATAAGCGACAACACAATACTGCCGAGCATTTCCTTACATAAAACAAAGAACCCTGAGATTAATATTATTATAATTATTCTTTAAATTAATAAGTGATCAATTATTGTTATTATTACAATCGTGGCATAGCTTAAGAGAATTGTATGTACAATGGTATTATATGAAAGGTATTTTAGATCATATTGGAAAATTAATAGATATGTTGCTTTTATTTTGGTTGCATTATCACACAACCAGAAAAATTAGTGGCACAAGTGCAAGATAATCTAATTGATTATATATTGGGGAAAAGAAATAATATATATATATATATATATATATATATATATATCTATTTCCCCAATATATAATCAATATATATATATATATATATATATATATATCATCAACTATTATCAATCCACTGCAGGTAGAAGGTCTCTCCAAGTTCAATCCATCTTTTCCTATCTTTAGCTTATTTTCTCCACATCACCCCTGCACATTTTCTTATTTCATCCATCCATCTCACATGTGGTCTCTTTCTGGGTCGTTTACAATCTCTTGGAATCCGGTTTAAAAATTCAATTGTCCATCTATTATCATCTCTTCTAGCAATATGTCCATCCCAACTCCACTTCAGTCTTTTAATTTTTTCAATGAGGTCAGTAACACCTGTTTGTTCTCTTACCCATACATTGCGTTTTTGATCTCTTCTTGTTACTCCCAATATGTATCTCTTCATACTTCTTTGAGTGGTCTGAAGTTTCTGTATTGCTCTTCTATTAAGTGTCCAAATCTCAGATCCATAAGTAAGAACTGGCAAAAAAATTTATTAAAAACCTTCCTTTTCAAACACATAGGCTTTTAGTATCAAGTTATTTCTACCAAAAGCAATTCCAACCAAGTTTAATTCTATGATTAATTTCATACATTATGTTTCCATCTGTATTAATAATCTGATCAAGGTATTTGTAACTGTTAACTTTTTAACTCATCATAATCAATCTTTGTTTTTATATTTTGAGAAAATATATTAATCATAACTTTTGTCTTTTTAACATTTATCTTTAGTTCTACTTTCCTACTTTCATCTGATAACTCCTGCAACATTTCCTGTAGCTCTAAAGTATTATTTGCAATAACAACTACATCATCTGCATAATCTAAATGACTTAAATAATCTCCATTTACTTTGACTCCTTTAGCTTTCCATTTTAATCCACAAAATACTTCTTGCAGCACTGCCATAAAAAGTTTTGGAGATATGGAGTCACCCTGTCCTACACCATTTTCAATTTTGATTTTCCTACTATCATTATGTAATCTAATTGTTGCTGTTGCATTTTTATACATATTCTTTAAAATATGACAATATCCTGGATCTATACCTTGATGATCCAATGCTTTAATCACTGAAATGCCTTTTCATAATATACAAATCCTAAGAATGGCAACTCATATTCATTTGCCCTTTCTATAACTTCTCTCAATAACTGGATATGATATACTGTATTAAAACTACTTTTAAATCCAACTTGTTCTCTTGGTTGGTGGAAAACCAGAGTTTTCTGTAGATGGGGTGTAATTATCTTAGTAAAAATTTTGTATAAAACTGATAAAAGACTGATAGGCCTGTAATTGCTAATATCTTTTTTATCACCTTTTTTAAATATTAATATTAATACTGCATTCTTTTAATCAATTGTACATCTTTATCATTTAGACATTTGGTATATAACTTTGCTAAAATTTTCTCTATTTCTTCATCTGCTTCTTTTAATATATCAATTATAATTCAATCATTACCTGGAGCCTTCTCTTTCTTCATAAATTTAATTGCATGTCTCACTTCCTCATTCAAAATTCTTGGCAATGTGTAAGATATATTAGGTATAGGAGGCACTGGTTCTTTACAACTATATAATTATTGATAGAAGTGTTTTACACAGTTCATGATGTCATCTCTCTTTTTAGTAATAATGCCATTTTTTTTCTTATTGCAGAAATAAATTTCTTACCAATACCAAAATGTTCTTTTACAGTCTTTAGACTTTTATTCTCTCCTACAGCTTTTCTTGCTAGTTCACAGTTATACTTTCTTATATCATTTTCAATTCTTTTCCACACCATTTTACAAATTTCGAGATATTCCATTTTTTTAATGCATCATTGTTGTATATCCTCATATTCCATCTTTTCTTCATAAATTCTCTAGTCTCAGTAGAAATTTTATTGGTAAATTGCTGCTTTTTTCTACCAGCTATCATTGTTGCAGTTTTTAAAAGTGTATCAGTTATTTTTCTATTAATGTCATTCAAATCTGAATTATGTTAAAAATCTACTAATATTTAAAACCGATTTGTAAGTTCTAATATAAATTCATTAGAATGTTTCTGAAGCTTAGTAATATCAACTGTAAATATTGTTTTTCTTAATAAATTTTGTCTCTCTAGTTTTGCATTAACTTGTATCTTACATCGTTACTAATCAACGATCACTTCCTGTGTTAAATTTATTAAGAACATTACAATCTTGAAATATGTATTTTCTGTAAGTCAAAATATAATCCAATTCTGCTGTACCTTCATTTGGATGCTTCCACGTTCATTTTCTTTTAACATTTTTCTCAAAAACGAATTCATAATATAAAGTTTTCTTTTTCTACAAACTCCATAAGACTATGTCATCTCTCATTTATATTACCATAACCAAAATTACCTTCAATATTTTCATCTTTAGTTTGTTTACCAATTCTAGCATTAAAGTCTCCCATAACAATTTTAAAATGTTGTTTACTCTGATCAAAAGCCTTTTGTACACCCATATAAAAATCTTCTATAACTTCATCACTATGAGAAATTGTTGTGGCATAAACCTGAATTATCTGCATTTTGTATATGCTATTATGTTGTAAAACTAATCTTGCCACTTTGTCTGTATCACCATCAATCTCCACAATGTTATTCTTCCATTTTTTTATTTATAATGAATCCTACTCCACTTGTATTTCCTATATTTGTGCCTTTATAGTAGAGTATATGTCCACTTTTTAAATCAATTGTTTCTTCACCTTTTTTTCTAACTTCACAAAGTTCAATAATGTCCCATTTTATATAAGACAGTTCTTCCCCTAACTCTTGCAATCTTCCTTCACTTGAAAGTGATTTGCAGTTGTAAGTACCTAAATAAAAAGCCATCATCAAATGGCAGCATGAGTCTGCATTCAGGGGATTGTTAGCACCCTACTCCTTTGGCAACCAACTGCTGCCTTGGTTGGTGACATTACAGCCTCCTGGGAATAAGGGCCATGATTTATTTTTGTATGTCATGATTGTATGTATT
Organism: Epiperipatus broadwayi; assembly: GCA_028023455.1. NCBI lineage: Eukaryota > Metazoa > Onychophora > Udeonychophora > Euonychophora > Peripatidae > Epiperipatus > Epiperipatus broadwayi. The sequence continues at coordinate 112,431 of JAQFVV010013420.1, read as the reverse complement.
GGAAAAACTATTCTTAAACTCGGAGGTCAAAAGCCAATAAACTCACCATGCTAGCTAATGCGTGTTGGTGAGCAGACCTTTCATGTTCATATACCATATGAATAATCACATAGTAATAACAGCTGCAATGACAAGATCGTATGGAATGGACATTAGGAATTTGCCTGGCTTGGTTCCTTTAAGGCCTCCAAGAGGAATCAATGGATTTCCTTTCAGTTAATAGCAAACAACTTTTATATATATATATATATATATATATATATATATATATATATATATATATATATATATATATATATATATATATATATATATATATATATATATATATATATAAAGAATGAAATTATGTATTTAATAATTAATGTTTGAATGTATAAATGTACTTTATTTCAGGTAACCCCTTTAATTGTGATGGATTAATGATACCTTTTACCGAATTTATAAAATCTCCTAAAACAAACATTGACCTGCTAAACAAGAAATTAACTAAATGCAGTTTTCCTACAAATTTGGAAGGTGTTCCTCTAATGGATGTTAGCATAAATCAATTTCTTGGATTTCCTGAATAACCTTGACCTCATTTTCCCCATTTCAACTGTTATTTGTATGCCAAATTAAGAAAAATGAAATTTTCTACAGGTTCAAATGCATCAACATTATAAAAATAATGTAAAGCGTTATTTTTAATAAAATAAATATTTTGTAGTATGTGTGTTTTAGTCTAATATATATTATTTATAATTTTTCTTTTTATTAAAATGAAACAAATAAACTTTTTTCTTTTATTATTCAGTGTTGCATTTTGGCACCATATATTTCAATTTTTGTATTATTTCTATTATAAATAAAAGAACTACCCTTTAGATCATTGTGTATCATTTATATAACCTTGTCACATTCTTGTTCTATATATATATATCACAATTTTAGCTCATTATTTTGAAGCGCAGATTTTATTTTTTCATTTGTTATGATAGGGTATTGGGATGGATGTTGGTTCCCAGTTATATGACATCAATTTTTACATCAGTTCTTTGTTTGAACTCGAACATAAATGTCCAGATTTCTGTAGATTTTTCATAGTAGTTACTTAAGGCTTGTTTAATTGTTGAGATTTGGTAATTTATATTCATAAGATTAACGAAATCTCACTACAGAAAGCAGGTTCCCCTTGTAAACTCAGATAACTTTTACAAACCTTTGATAAGTTCTAAATTTGACGGCTAATATTACTTTCTGTTTTAGAATTATTAAAGCCTTTTGTTTCTCTTTACTTTTTATTTTTTCTGCAGGCTTTTTTTTAATAATAGAAAAATAAATTATAAACAATATGTTTGTAAATGAAACACCATATCTAGTTATTCATTTTTAATAATTTCTTCATAATTAAACTTTAACCACTGTTTTTTTTTTAATTGTTCTCCCTTCTTCTCTAAATCTATTGCTATATAGCATCTAATAATTGATATTTTTTTCAGACTAATCTTAATACTTTCTCTATAAACTATCCAAATTTGCAAATATTTAAAGGTACAAACATACTTTAAAATATTGTTTATGATTCTTAGAGACTTAATCGTTTCTGCTGTCTAACTATTTTCATTGCTTGAGTTTTACCACTAATTATTTTCTTTCAAAATCTTTTACAATTTTTGTCAATCTTAAAATAAAATTCATTATACAAACTTTGACTATCTTGATATGCTATCATACATAGATACAACTAATGCATTCAATACCTTCTATTCATAAAGATAATGCAAACTTTGTATTATCTTTATATACAGCTTTTGTAAAGAGATCATGTAAACACATAAATATATGTAATAAATTAACAAATCCTTTTTTATCATCAACTGAAAAGATTTTTTTATTATTATTTGCTTTAAAATACAGTTTAGCTTGATTTCAATGTTGTTCATCAAAATCATAGTTATCATTAATTTGTCAAATGTTAGCCTTACTTAATTAGGAAAAAATGTTATTTAATTATTTAAATTATATTTTAAATATTCCATCCCTTTGAAAGTTCAATACTATTTTTATTATTATTATTAATATCATTGTGGTTGTTAACAACCACAGTGAATGTTCTGCTAAATATTAAAGGTAAGTAATTAAAAAAAATATTTTCAGTTGTCTGTTAAAAAACCTTCTGTTAATTTGTTACAAATACAACTGAATATATATATACCGGTCAAAACATGTTTATCCATCTAACATAAACTGGAACTCACAAAATGTACTTCAAACCCAGTCAAGCCCAAGATTTAGGTCAGGGACCAGCCTGAATTCGAACCCACTCTCTAAGCCCCAGATCAAACACGTAATGGATAACATAATAATGATGGCCCATGAGAATTAATCTTAATATGGCCGACTAGCAGAGGTGAGCAAAACAATGAGACATCTATTAACTATGACTACATTAAAATATATATAAGCATGGCTGTAATATGTGAAAGTGGAGGAAAAGGAATTTGAACTACTCAAATAAGTTAGACAATAAAATATAATTTAATGAAAAATTATTTATATACATTGATAAATTAAGTACATTTATAAATTAATTATATTAGTATGTGCGTGAATGAGCAAGTGGTAGATAATTACATAGTGCCATTTACGCTATTATTTCTCATATGCTGTTATTAGCTAAATAATATATTACAAATAAACACACATTTTTGGTGGGTCCAATATTAAAATGCCAATCAGTATTAGAAAGAATTACATAATACTGCCATTAACGCTTTGATTTACGGTTCTGAAACATGGTGACTAACATATATATTACTAGGAGCATTCCGAAATTCATTATATATATGATATAAATTATTTCCACGCCATTGAGTTCATGAAAATAAACAAAATACATTTGAAAACATTATATTTGAAACTACAACAAAATATTTAATGAAAATCATTTAACAATAGTAAGATGAACGCTTTATTTTTCCCAAGGCACATAGATACTCTTAAATAGATATATAAATCACGATGGTGGGACTCTATAAGACTGAAATAAATTTATCTAATAAAATAGAAGTAGTTGGCATTTATATATATATTAAGCAAAGCTTAATTTTAATATTAGAGCATCAAAACTGGGTCATAAAGCAAAAGAAATAATAATACAAAGAAGTTTGCGGTGCTGACATAATAGCCTAAAAATAACTAAGAGGAAAAGGTTGTGCTTCAAGATGAAAAACAAAATGGATGGGCATAGTGTGTGCCAAACTTAGTGGAACACCACCAGTGGCCTTTTTAGACGAAGAAATGGATGGGCATAGCATGTGCCAGACTTATGGGTCACAGCCAGTGGCCTTTTATACGAAGAAAGAATATACATAGCATTTGCCAAACTTACAGGATCACCACCAGAGGCATTTGATATGGAATAAATGTGGTTCCAGATAGCTCAACTATCTATGGAATGAGAAAAAATCTATGGGTTCAAACCTATCATAACCCCCAGATTAGAATACTAGAAGCACGTAATATATATATATATATATTGTACTGGGTCGAACCGCTGAAACCACCTACTTATACGTATATATATAAGTTTTGGCCGGTTTCAAACTCCTTCATAATACATTTATAATCTTATAAAGGTTACGTGAACGAACCGGCTTGTTCGAGCAAAATGGGAGATCTTATTGATAGCGTTAACTATCAACAATGGCCCATCTCGGCTGCTAGATTCAAACCCCTACTATCCAAATACTTTATTTGTTTCAGGGTAAACCCCGGGGCACCATCTAGTCTGAAGACTAACATATTCGGGCAGTAGGCTCATAATCCAGCGCTCGAAACAATTCCCTTAACTAGCCCAGTCTAATTTTAATCAGTAATAAAATATTGGTAAGAAGAGATTGATAAAAAGAATTGTCCGACAGATAAAGTTTAAATTTAAAGACAATTTATTTTAATCAACATTAATTAAGTTTAAAGATAATTTACTAACTAACATAAACGCATTATAAACATTTTATAAATCCAATTTTAACACTCGCACATTTTTAAATTAACACATGATAGTATATTTTATGAAAAAAGCAAAAATAATCTTTGACATTTTAAATTATTTCACATTCGCAAACATAATAATAAAGCATTTACAGCATTTGAAACTCACGCACACATATCAATAGTTCATTTTATGTATGATAGAGTTCATATATTTTTAATCTTGAATATTTACGGATTACAGTGGTAACTACTACGTGTAAATGATAATAATAAAACATATACCTAGGATTTTTTTTCTTGTCGTTGGCTACTTCTGATGGATTATATATACCGGTTAGATTTGGATGTTTCTTGAAGATATTTTTATACGAATCCATTTGTTTTATTTTGAAGACAGTTGAATGCTTGACGGAGGATTTCTGTGTTATTATGCAGACATTATTTCCCAGGCAGGTTTTGATGATCTTGTTCGACTAAAAAGGCTGGAGCACAAGCGTATATTTCCAAAAGCTTTTCAGCACTGCATTTCTGTAAACTGACACTGCAAAACTAGACTGAAACTGCAAACTAGACTGAATTGCAAACTCCAACTGAATGTCCGATAAAATCTAGCTATTTATATCTGTGAATTGTTTTCGTTTTCATATCCTCCGGCAAACGGTGCAATAGGTGTTGTCAAAATTCCATTAGTAATTAATCCTATGACAACGTGTTTTTTGATTGATTGTTTGATTAGTAGTAGCTATTTTAAAACATGTTGTTTTCATATCTTTAATTAGTAGTCCACCACTGTGTTTTTAAATACATTTCATTTCAATATTTATTTATTTTTTAATATTATTCTAGCACGCATTTATCTTATTAATGAGCTAACATTTATTTCTATTTACCATTGCACATATATACACATTTATTCTACTAAACTGGAATGAAAAGAGATTTTTAACTTTTAATTTATAATAATAACACTCTTTCTTTTATAAACTCTTAGTTTGTTTGTTTTTGTTTTTTATAGGAAAACTCCCTCTCCCCTCTTTAAAGTAATTAATTGTAACTTTCAAATTATTTTTTCCGAAAGATTTTGATAATAATTTTTATACAAAATTATTTTATATACATGTGCCAATTTGGCATTGGCACAATATATATATATATATATATATGGACAATGGAAATTTAAAATCAAGTACTTATAAAAGCTTATACCCAATGGCAATGAATACTATACCAATAATAACATTTAACCACACAAATGATATTCAAATGACTAATAATTCCTACTCAAAATAAATATTTATTAAGGTAATTAACATACTTAATTAAATTTTCTATTATTCATTCCAATCTCCCAACTTTGTCTTTCACTTATTCTCTTTTACAATATACTTTTAAAAAATTTCTCAGGGTAGCATTATTTCTCAGTCTGATAAACTCTATTATACAACTAATTATAATGAAAGATTTTACTTCCATAAAAATTATAATCAATAATTAAGAAACAATAATTTGACTATAAACACTCATGAATTACTATATTATCAAATAATGGTAATAACTTAAGTATAATAACTTCCTTCTATAAATAATAATAACACATATGTAATCACTTTTATTATCTTATCTCAGAGCACACTTTTTCTTTTTATCAACTACTACTACTAGTACTATGATTAGTACCACTACTACTACTACTATTACTACTACTACTACTACTACTACTACTACTACTACTACTACTACTACTACTACTACTACTACTACTACTACTACTACTTCCACTACTACTATTTTTTATATTCGTTTAATTTAAATAAAGATAGACGTATCTTTATATATTATATACGACATATTTTTATTAAAGCATATTTATAAAATATACAAATTATGAATATAAGGTTATTAAAATAAAATACCTCTAATTATGATAACATTACTTATTCCAGGGTTTATATTATCTCTAACGTTTGATATAATATACTATCAAAATATAAAAAAATTGCAATGTTTATTTTAATTAATATTAATTTGACAAGCTCATTACCTAATATATATATATATATATATATATATATATATATATATATATATGATATATATAACCCTATATATATATATATATATATATATATATATATACAGGGTGGCTTAAATGTAGGTTTACAGTTATCATGTAGATTATTTATTTGAAAATTCAACACTAGAACAGCGGCAAATTCATTATACCTGTTAACACAAACAATTTAATCTCTCAGATGCTCAAAATATCCTCAGTCAACATTGAAACATTCTTCAAATCTCTCCAGGACACTCTGACACACAGTGCAGCACAAATTTCACTCTTCATCAATTTCTGTGAATGTGAGATGAATGTAATCTTTTAAATTATTTATTGTTTTGGGTTTCTTCTCATAAACCTTGTTCTTATCAACACCCCCAAAAAGAAATCCATAGGTGTCAGGTCACGTGAACATGGTGGCCATTCGATGCTGCCCCTTCTTCTGAACCAACGCTGTGGAAAAACTTGGTTAAGGTAGTCTCTTACTGTAGATGCATGGTGCTCCATCCTGCTGAAAAAAAAGTTTGTCAAAGTTAGGTTTAGTTTTGAGTTGTGGCACTACTACTTCATGAAGCATGTGCAGGTAGTTCTCTCCATTTATAGTTCTATTAAAAAACAGGCCCAACAACACCTTCGCTTGATAATGCACCCCTAACTGTAATGCCAGGCTTGTTTAGTTCAGTCCCTATGGACAAATGGGGATTTTCCATAACCCAGTACACACAGTTATGCCTGTTCACATGACCAGATAATTTAAAGCAAGCCTCATCTGACCAAATAATTTTATCCAAAGAGTCACATTCTTCTCCAGTAAATTGATTATGCATCATTTTTCAGAATTGCACCTGACAGTCTGTATTGTCCTCTAAAAGATCATGTACTAGTCTTGGTCAGTAAGCTTTTAATTTCAGTTTACGCATTAAGCATTGCAATGATGTTCTTGGTATGTATAGTTCTGCAGAATCACGTCATGTGGATTTCCTTGGTCTGTTCACAAATGTCATAGCCACTAACATTTCATTTTCTTTGGAGTCAGAAGTTTTAGGACATCCATATTTTGGTGCATTACTCACTGAACCTGTTTCATCAAATATATTCTCCTTAAATGATAAATTGTTTGTCATGAAGGTGGAGAAGTGTTAAGACTAGAAACTAGATCTAAAATACCAAATCAAAAGTCAGCACTTATCAAACAGATTTCAATCAATTTGAAAGCATGGATTTATCTTACATATAAATGTCTTGAAACCCAGCTTAAAAACTAGATAGATATATGGGCCTAAATTCAGATCATTTTTCCCATATTGTAAAATCCCCTGCAATATTTGGCATTGCAAAAACCTTCAAAGGTACACTTATAATAATTAAAAGAAGTTATAAATTTTGTAACTTGCTTTTAAGCTTGCATTTTATGATCATTACATGGAGCTTTACCAATAGCTGTAAACAAGCTTTGTTTACATAAGTGCTGAAAGAGATCAAATTTAATATCTCTATCATTCTCCCTACCTCCAGACCAGCTGCTTTCAAGCTTAATGTCTCATGTCAGTGATGGCTGGAAGACTAGAAACTACATCTTAAATACCAACTCATAAGTCAGCACCTATTAAACATGTTTCTATTAATATGAAAGCACTTATGTAAAAAAAAAAATATTGTTTAGAGCTATTGGTAAACCTCCATCTAGTGATCATAAAATGCAAGCTTAAAAGCAAGTTATGAAATTTATAACTTGTTTTAATTATTATAAGTGTAACATTGATGGTTTTTGCAATGTGATATATTGCAGAGGCTTTTATTATATGATGAAATTGAGCTGAATTTAGGCCCATGTAGTTATCTAGTTTGTTAAGCTGGGTTTGAATACATTTATGTGTCTGATAAATTCATGTTTCCAAATTGATAGAAACATGTTTGATAAGTGCTGACTTTTGAGTTGGTATTTTTGTTCTAGTTTCTAGTCTTCCAGCATTTCACTGATGTGAGCCATTAAACTAGAAACCAGCTGGCCAGGAGATAGGGAGAATGATAGAGATTTTGAATGTTATCTCTTTTAGCACTAATGTAAACAAAGCTTGTTTAGAGCTATTGGTAAAATGCCATCTAGTGATCATAAAATGCAAGCTTAAAAGCAAGTTAAGAAATTTAAAAATATGACAAGCTACAGCCTTAATGAATATTACTTAAGTAATCAATGTGCGTTTAAATAAAAAGACATAAATATTTTTTTCATTTGTATAACCTATTTTTTAAAATGTACAATGAAAGTAAAATTTTTGTCCATATTTTTTTTTGTATCTAATTAAAAATCAAGGTAAAAATTGGAAAGAACAAAAGACCCACAAATTACTAATCCAGATAAGCTAAAAGAAAAATATTTTAACTAATTAAAGATGGCAGAGGGACTTTGTGAAAGGAGGAATTTGTAACTTAAATTTAAGAGAGATTCTACAAGATTATTATCTTATATGCTGATAAAAGGACAAGGATGTGCAGAAGCTTCAAAAACTGGATTCAGATATAAAACAAGGAAGACAGCTTCTATCTAGGACTTCTTTTTTCCTAGTTATGTGTCTGAGAGTTGGAGGTTTCTGGGAGCATAACCTATGGCAGTAATATATTTCTGCACATGTAAGCCAGTTGCTGTACCAAGGTCACACGAGCATGTAAATGGGCCTTGTGAAGCTACTTTTTGCAATGAAAGGATCACTACAACCATATCTTTTCCACAGCTATGGAATGGAATACTAATGGAAGACGCCAGTAGCAGAGACCAATGATTCTTATGAGCTCAGAATCTCATAAATCTACACCAACTTAAGTTAAGTGTAACTTTTCCTGATTACGACAAAGTTTGCAAACAATTCTTAAAATAATCCCAATAAAGACTTCAAATTCTATTATAAAGAGATTCTTGTTGACCTAAGAAATATAATTGTTGAACTGTGTTTTTTATTAATTGATTCATATCTGGATGAGCGTGCATGTCATCTTTCCAATTAATTAATTCATAATGTGTTTTTTTTTTCTTTTTAAATTTTAATTTGTTAGAATAAAAATATTTATTTCTAATACCAACTATTCATTGTACATTATTAATGATTATTAATAAATTTATTAATGTTAATTATTAATATTTGAAAATATAATTTACTTTTGCCAAGCTGTACTGAAACTCAATCCTCCGGAGTTTCTAGGTAATTTCATCCTAACTAAATAAAAAAAGGTTTTAGCCAGTGTATTCCAATACAGAATCCTTGTGCCTTTCAAATAAATTAAAAGCTGGCCTACGTGATTCCATTATTTTAGTAGTTAGAATAGTTAAAAGATTTTTGTGTGACCAGGAAAAACAATTGCTTCCATTAAATCTTACTGAATTATCTGATGAAACAAATTTAATAGATAGGACATAATTTGGTCACCCAGTACAGGTAGTTAACTTGTAAAAAACCCTAATAAAACAGTGGACATTACAATGATGCCCAATGTAGGGCTTCAACAATAACCACTTCCTTAGATAGGAGTAAAATAAAATTTTAATAGTTGTTATTTTAAAAATAATAATAATATTAAAATAAAAACAAACTAACTAAACCAGATTATACAAATAAAAATATATATTTTTAAATATGTCTAAAAAACCGAAAAGAGATAAATAGTTTAAACACCCATTTTATTCACATCTTCTGGTGCCGGTGATATTGTACCATTTGTTTGTACAGTACACATATGTTGGCATCTGGTAAGATATTAAAAAGCTAAGAAAAAATAAAAAGCAAATTTAGTATTCTTACTAAAAAGACATAATTAAATTTTTCATTTGTATAATCTATTTTTTAAAATGTACAATGAAAGTAAAATTTTCATCCATATTTTTTTTCTATCTAATTAAAAATTAATGTAAAATTGGAAAGAACACAAGACACACAAATTACTAATTCAGATAGGCTAAAAGAAAAATATTTTAGCTAATTAAAGATGGCAGAGGGACTTTGTGAAAGGAGGACTTTGTAACTTAAATTTAAGAGAGAGTGTACAAGATTATTATCTTATATGCTGATAAAAAGACAAAACGATGTGGAGAAGTTTCAAAAACTGAATCAAGGTATAAAAAGAGGAAGACAACTTTGATCTAGGTCTTCTCTTTGCCTTCTACTTACATGTCTGGTGGGTGGAGGTTTCCGCGAGCAAAATCTGTGGCAGTAATATACGTCTGCACAGGTATGCCACTTGCTGTACCAGGCCATGCAAGCATGGAAATGGGCCTTGTGAAGACTGCTTTTTGCAATTAAAGGGTCACTACAACCATACCTTTTCTCCAGCTATAGATAGAACAATTATGGAAGATGCTGGCAGGAGAGACCAATGTAAATTCTTATGAGCTCGGGATCCCATAAATCTACATCAACTTATCAGTAAGTTGAGATAAATTTTCATGATTGTGACAATGTTTGCAAACAATTCTTAAAATTATATTATCAAGAGACTCTTCTTTACCTAAGAACTATAATTGTTGAACTGTTTTTTTTTATTAATTGATTCATATCAGTATTAGCATAAATGTCATCTTTCCAATTAATTAATTCATAATGTGTTTTTTATTTATAGTTTTATTTGTTAGAATAAAATTATTTATTTCTAATACCAACTATTCATGGTATATTATTAATGATTATTAATAAATTTATTAATGTTAATTATTACGATTTGAAAATATAATTTACCTTTTCCAATACTGTATTGAAACTCAATCATCCAGAGTTTCTAGATAATTTTGGTGTAACTAAATAAATAAAAGGGGTTTAACCAGTGAATTCCAATACAGATCCTGGCACCTTTCAAATAAAGTAAAAGCTGGCTTACTCGATCAGCATATATATATAAGCAATAATAACATTGGACATTTAACTATTATCAAATCAATTATCATTGTATCTAGGATCAATTAGGCAAATGTCATGTATATCAAATATTTATGAAAATATACTAAATACAAATTATCTTCCAGATTATTTTTAAGGATCATTATCTATAATAAATAGTCATGGAAATCACTGTTTTATTTTGTTTGCACAATTACTCTATAACTTTATATGAGCCTCTCTTTTTCATACCTTTGAGAATAAGATCATAATGCTATGTTAAACAACAAAAATATCAACAATATTTACTCCACACATACATAGCCTAAAATCTTTCATCTGCATATTCAATAATGATGATTATAATAATAAGTATTTGATTTGCATAGGTATATCCAAAAGGCATTCATTATTCTGTCCATGTTACAACCTTTATTTTTATCACATTTTATTTTTTCAAGCAGTACTGATATCCAAAATTGGGTCACTTATTTAAATATCTTCAACATGGTTTATTCCTTCAAGCACTTGCAAGCATATAAAATTTAATTATTTCTCCAAAATATATTGACATAATACCCTAATTATAATGTTGGTCTCTATTCATTGAGCTTAGCAACAAATAACACAAGGTCAATTTTATCAAGATTTCATATAAACACACAGTGATACAATCTTGTTAAATACTTACCTTTCTTAACACTAATTAATGAAACAAAACAAAACACCAATAACATAGTAGTAAGTGATATTTTTCAATTAATTTGAATATCATGCCATGAGATTAACTAAGGTTTTTACTTTATGAATAGCATAAATATTCTACATTCTATTCAAAAATGCATTTCATATTTTTTATAATATTATAAACAAAGTAAATATATTTATAATATTTTTTAGCTGATCAACAAGTTAATTGGATAATAAACGCTTCTGTGAACCAAACCAACTTTATTACAATTTTATAATAATATAATATATCATTTGGACAATAGTTATTTACATTTTATAAAACTTCATCCATAAATTTTTAAACATATTTCATATTTATGAATCAGGTTCTCCAATTTGGATTTAAATTGTATTTATTTAAAATAACAGTATTTCTAATATTGTTTCCTCTTCAAAATAAATATATTATAATACTTTTTCAAGAAAAGTTACTTTAAGAATAAGTTAAATTGCTTATAGTCTTTAGCACTCTTGGCATGTTAAGCATAAATTAAAAATTTAATTTTTGTAATATCATCTTAATATAATAGGAAAAATATAATTAATAAATGTTTACACATAACAGGAATGTTAATGAAACCTTTTCCCAAAATATGTTGAAGTACTTAATTTTAGAAAAAATGATTTAATTTATGTGGAGTTTTCTGTACAATTTTCCCATGTGTCCTTCATTATAATTTCAATCACTAGGAAGTTTTATATGTTAAAGATTGAGCCTGGATGATGTATCATTTAGCAATTCATTTTTTTAAGCTTTTAAAACAAATAATAATCTTTAAAAGTAATTAAAACTAATAAACTAATACATGTTAATGAGTCAGCAAGTGAGAAAGACAATGTGAGCAAGTGTGCATTGACCTTTACAAACTGTATTTATAATCACGAACCATGTGATTGATTTTTGATGCATAACATTGACAAATAATGACTTCCAATTGACCTATATTTGTTAAAAGTTACAAACTTGTCAGTATACTTAGAAAACAGCTAAAATAAATTAATTAACATGTAATATCTAGACAGTTAATTAATTATTACATCATCCTTAAATTAACATTTTTTTAAACAAATTATTTAGAAAATGAAAATTTATTACAATGAGTGAAAAAAATATTACACAATAAAAATTATATTACTATATCAGAATATATACATTATAATATTTTTGTTTAGCACTTTTTTTTTAATTTAAAGTCCTAGAATAATTTTAATTATATCTTTTTAAAATAAAGATATTTAAGAAAAAAATTAACATCAACTCAACAAGAAAGTTTTAAAAAATTAAAACTGATTGTTAGCTTTGACAGAATAGCATATTGTTCAAAATTTGATATTCAAAAATCTAAACATGTTAGTTCAATTCCTATGGTATTTTTTCATGGATTATGTCACAACACCTGAAGAAGAGAGAACAATAGTACCACTCAAAGTGTTGTGTAATCTGCTTAACTGGTTTATTTGTGTGTTATTATTAGCAGTTGCGTGTATTTGCAAAATTTAAATGATGTTTAAATTTTTTAGATATTCACCATTTAATAATTAGTAATGGAAACATCAAAAATATGCAATAATATATTGTACTGCATTTATTTTCAGAAAGTGAAAGTGGTAATCTAGAAATATAATGTGGATGTTTATCAAAGATGACATGACAGAGACAATTTAAAATCTGTAGATGAAATTGCAATAAGATTACGGTTTGGTGATCATAATAAAAACAAAATATGAATAATTGTTTAGACTGTGCCAATTTGTTTAAACCAAGACCTATATTTATTAAATAATTATTTTTGTGTTCTTTTAAACTTTGTATCTACTTAAAGTAAAGAAACCCGTCTATATATGCAGCATCGACAAATCAGAATAAAAAAAGAGTATTTTGATTGTTTACATATTATTTGCATCCGCTCCCAGACAACATTGATATCGATTTCTGCCACTATTGTAAATACTACAAAGAACTTTTAAAGAGAATAGAGTATATAATTAATTTAAAAATAAATTATATTTTCCATTGTGTCATAATCATGAGTGTCATATATATATATTCGATATTTAGAAGGTATTGACTTTCTGATTTCTTTTTATTTTACAGGAATGCCTTTTTGATTTTTTATTGTATGTGTTTGTATTTCATAGTCAAAAAAATTAATATGGAGATATATTTGTTTCAGATATTATTGAATTAATTTGTGAAGAATAAAATAAAAAAAAAAGAGACAAAACAAAATAATAACAAAAATTAACTGTCAAAACGAACACCTGGCACTTCACAGAGCAAATAGCTTTAAAATAAGAAAAAATGATATGTTTTTTTTTGTTTAAAAAAACATTAACATTGCAGTTTGTATAATTATACAAAAACATTAACATAAATTATATTCTTTGTTTGTTTTCTTGTTTGTCATTTATTTTAATTTTTTTCCTATCTAGTGTTGAAAGTAAATTTGTTTTTGTTTTTAAATTTGATTTTATATTGTATATAACAGTCATTCGTTTGCTTTGCAGGTTGTCTTTGTGTATATTTTTTTTTTAGAGAATATGTGTTTTCATTTATTTTCAGACAATCCTTTTATGTGTGACAACAAGTTACATATTTCGTAGCCTATGTAAAAACTGCTGAGAGTTTGACATCCAGAACATTTCATTTGGTTAACCAGAGTTTAACAACATGTGCATACCCTCCAGATGTAGCAGGGATTCCAATAATAAACTATTGAGTGTCATTCTATGGATGGTAATGTTACTATAGCAACTAACATTAAATACTCATAAAACAAATTTTAGTTAAATCTTTGTCAGCATATGTAAAAATAGTAATTATTTTTAAAGGAATATGCCATTGTTTTTTCTCAATTATATTTACTCTTACGATATATAAACTAACTACCATGACGAAATGAAATCAAAACTTTTCATATTGTGAACCCTATTTTTTGTTTTTCAGTTGTGTTTTTTTTTACTGCAATAAAAAAGTCTAATCTCATGTTTAATAAAATAATTATTATATCAAGATTTTATAATGCTATTATTATTTTTGAATCAAGTGTTTAATGTTATATCTTAAAACATAAGGTAATGAGTTTTTAAAAGATGTTCGCGAAATGTATACATTACAACATTCCTGTACGCTCTCAGAAATTCTTACTTATTGTTCATTAGGCAGTGTACTTTCATCAACAAACTAAATATTTTAGGTAAAACGTCGGATTCTTCTCACTGTTTGAAAATTTAAACAGAGAATAAACATATATGATGCATTAGGTAAGACAATTCTCATTAAACAATTAATACATATCGGGATAATTGAATTAATAAATTTATTCAAGACATACAAAGCATTTTCACTACCTGTGTAATTTCTAATAAAACATAAATTCAAAAGTTAAAAAAAAGTACTTACCCATTTATAAATATATGGTTGTTGTACAGAATATTAAAAAAACTTTAACTGAGAATCGTAATAAAATTTAATTAAATAAACGAAAAATACTTCATGATCATGGATAACAAAGAAACAAAAAATAAAGTTCCCGTGCAAAATTTGCTACATATAAAAATTGTAAGTTATTATAACAATAACAACAACAACAATTATTATTATTATTATTATTATTATTATTATTATTATTATTATTATTATTATTATTATTATTATTATTATTATTATTATTATTATTATTATTATTATTATTATTATTATTATTATTATTATTATTATTATTATTATTATTATTATTATTATTATTATTATTATTATTATTATTATTATTATTATTATTATTATTACTACTACTACTACTACTACTACTACTACTACTACTACTACTACTACTACTACTACTACTACTACTACTACTACTACTACTACTACTACTACTACTATTATTATTATTATTATTATTATTATTATTATTATTATTATTATTATTATTATTATATAATGTCATCAGCTTACACTATCAGTTTAAATTGGAAGTTATCTTAGTTACTTTATACCTGAGATTTTATTTATATTTACAAAATATAAGAAAAAATTTTGAAATATAACTCAAAATTTTTTAAGTTTCAATACATCTTAAAACTCATAAAAATGTCTGCTTCAACTTTTAGCTAAGATTTTTCAAAGCAGGTGCATAACAATATATTAAAATAAGTTTAATTAATCATTTTACTTTACAATTGTACAAAACAGTGGATCATCTTCTCACAGAGCTTTAATAATATATCGAACGGCAGTGTGATTCTATGAATTAAAAATTTCCCAATATATATATATATATATATATATATATATATATATATATATATATATATATATATATATATATATATATATATATATATAAAGGTTAATTTTAATTTTATATATATATTTATTAATTTTCATTTTAGATAAACAAAAACCCAGTAGTCTGAAAGTTGCTTAATTAATATTGCTTTCTTATAAATAAATAAAACATAAGTTTTTTTCTGCTTTTACATAAGTTGGAAGTACAATTAGAGAGTAAAGTTAAATTTTCACATTAAAAACATTAACTGAAGGAGGTTGCACAGCAAATTCAGTTAAGATTATATCAAATAAAGATTTTATGATATGAATAAGTTGCAAACAATTTGTAAATATTGCATTATGTGTAAATTGATTACTTATTTGTTGCGAGATATAACTGACATAAAATTATTCTTAACTGATCGTTTAGACTGTTCAAAACAATTTCTATAAATGAAAAATCACAGTTGTATAATCAGATTATAAAAACATATCCATATATCATAATGTATTGTATCTCTTGGTAACATCAAAATTATATAAATCATAACATCAGAGACTACGCCAATATCTTGTATTTATATTGAAGACTTTTTTTTTACTAGATGGAAATATACTAACACTTTGTGATTTGGCAGACATCAAAGCCATTTTATAGTTTGTGAATTGTAATCATATATCCATTACCCACATAAACTCCTTATAGATCCAAATGGTTGATATAGGCAATAATTCAATTCAATTCAATACATTTATTTACCATACAAAATTCCAGCATAAAGCCAATTACAGTATTGCACCATAACAAATATAGATATACATAAATGAGTTTAAATGACAAATTATTAATATAATTATATGCCATATTTCTATAAAAGATAAGTAACAAATTTAAAAATATAAAGTAAAATCAAACACCAGCATATTACTAATTACCATTAACACATTAATAATAACAAACAAATAAAAGGGATAAATGTAATGCACTATAACAAAATAATAAAATAAAATAAAAACCCAATTTAACAAATACATATATATATATATATATATATATATATATATATATATATATATATATATATATATATATATATATATATATATATATATATATATATATATATATATATATATATATATAAACAAAATCAAATTAAACCAATCAAATCTGGCATTTAAATTTAATAACATTACAAAATTGAGTATAATCTAAATTGAAGTAATTAATATTACTACAAATCTGATGATATAAAGATGGTAGACTAAATAAAAGAGAAAATTTTAGAACATTGGAATGACAAGATTTAATGTAACAAACAGAAGCAGACTGAGTATCATGCACATGAAATCTAACTATAATAGTAGAAATTGTGTCAGATAAAAGAACTATTTTATTAACAAGTTTATAAAGATATGTAAGATCTCTATATTGTTTTCTAGAAGAAAAATGAACAACAATATTATTTCTCAGAGAAACATATTTAGAAAACTTATTAAATATTGATTGTAATAAATTACATCCCTGTCTAGAGCTAGGATTCCAAATAACTGAACAATATTCAATGAAGAACCAATGATAAAAATAATTTAAATTTTGTATCACCACTGAAATTATAACCAAATCTTAGAATGGTACCTATAATTTTTAAAGCCTTACCAATAATCATTTCTAAATGAGGAAGAAAGGATCCATTGCTAGAAAATATAACTCCCAAATCTTTTTGGGATTCAACAGAAGTAATTTTGTGAGAATTAATAAAATAAGAAAAATGTAAAACTTCAGATTTTTTAGAGTACGAGACTAAGGAACATTTACTGAAATTAACAGTCATATTATTTATATCACATCAAGCACTAAAATTATCTATGTCTTTTTGAAGAAGAGTGCAATCAAACACAGATCTGATACTTCTAAAGATTTTACAGTCATCTGCATAGCACAAAAGACAAGAATATTTTAAGCAATCCTTAAGGTCATTCATATAAATGTTAAAAAGCATAGGTGCTAAAATACTACCCTGAGGAACCCCCAAATTACATTTGAAATTAGATGAAATAGTATTATTAAATTTTATATATGCAGTACGAACATGAAGAAAGGATTGAAACCAATAAACAAGCTTAGTAGAAAAACCCATTTGATATAATTTGCTAAGAAGAATACCATGATCTACTTTATCAAAAGCTTTTGATAAATCAAAATAAATAACATCAAGTCTATGCTGGTCCTCAATTGCATGTGCTATATGATCATAAATGATTAGCAAATTAATGTATGTAGATCTATTAGATATAAAACCATGTTGTGAAGAAGAAATGAGTTTACTATCATCTAAAATAGTTTTATTATAAACACACCTCTCAAAAATTCTAGCAATAGTATGTAAAACATAAATAGGTCTATAGTTATTAACACAATCACGTGAGCCACTCTTGAAAATTGGGACCATTTTGGCACACTTAAGAACATTAGAAAAAACACAAGAATTCAGTGATAAATTAAAAATAAATGCAAGAGGTACTGCAAAAAATTCAGCTAGCCCTTTGTAAATAAAGGAAGGAATATTTTCAGTTCTCAAAGTAGAATGAATTTTAAGTCGCATAATAGCTATAACAACATCATCCTTAGAAATATGGTCAATCATACAATGAACAGTTGGAGAATTACAAAATAATGCAATATTTGAAGATATTGTATCATGTGATGAATATACATCAGCAAAATGTTTTGAAAAGTCATTTGCACTTAATAATAATAATAATACTAATAATAATAATAATAATAATGATAATATTAATAATAATAATAATAATAATAATGGTGATGATGATGACGATGATGATGACGTTGATGACGACAATAATAATAATAATAATAATAATAATAATAATAATAATAATAATAATAATAATGATGATGATGATGATGATGATGATGATGTGGATGATGATGCTAATAACAATAATAACAAATTACACAACAATTCCAATAATAAAATTTGTTTCCCGTAGAAAACTACAGCATTAAGTTAATTACATAAATAAACCGTAATGAATATACAGTAATAGAAGCAAATATGAATATCAAGTTATGAATTTGGCCATATTTTCTTACAAGGTTAGTATTAAGTTGTTTTAAATCTAGTATAAAAATATTATTGGTAGTAAAATATTGATTAAAAGTATTAGAAAAATAAAATAAAGATAAGATTTGAATATGTTATTGTGACAAACTTTAGTAAAAAGTAAATTGCATGTGCTTGTTTTATGTAAATTATTTGAGTTTTTTTTTTTTTTTTTGCTAAAACAAATTTTTGAATGACAAACTAATATAAGAATTTAAAATCTCGATTTTTCTTCTAACAAATACGGCTACAACATTTTTATTCAACTTAACATATTTAGAAACTTTATCATATGCTAATTGAACTTTGTAATATTTCATTTTGAACATGAGTTCCAAACAACAGATCAATATTACAAAATAGGCAATCCGAAATGGAGAAACAATTTGCTTTTTCTACAGTTATTGAACTGTCTATCATGTCTTAAAACAGAACCATATTTTTTTTTAAAAAAAATGTATTTATCATAAGTTCAATATAATAGTGAAGTGACTTATTGCTAGGAAATATAATGCCCATTTTTTTCCTGATTATTCAACCAAAATAATTTTATAGTCTACATTATAATATATTTCTTTTAACATATATAATTTCTTTTAATAAAGAACAGTTGAACATTTATCCTTATTAATACCTATCTTATTATTTATATTCCATTTCACAAAACTGTTAATATATTTTTGTAAAATATGAATTAATTAATTGTGATAATAATCCTAAATATTTTATAATCGTCTGAATAGCCCAAAAGTTGTGAAAATTTCAAATTTTGTCCTACATTTCAGTAGTATGGATTTGAAGAATTGTTATGAAATTTTATATAAACCATTTTTTCGTTAAAAAAGATCGAACCTATTAAATCAAATTAGGAGAAACACCCAATTTCTACATTTTACAGACAATACAGAATGGTTCACTTTACCAAATGTTTTGAACAGGTCAAAATAGACAACATCTAGATGGTATTGATTCAGAAAAGCATTAACAATATGGTCAAGCAATGCTAGGATATTAGTTTTAGGTTGATCTAATATGCAAAAACCATGCTGCACGGTAGCTAAAACCTTACCTACATCATTAATATGTTTTATAATTATATATTTCAAATATACTTGTAATATGAAGCACTGAATTAGGTTTGCAATTATTAATAGTGTCTTTTGAGTTAATTTTAAGTATAAATGCAACATTGTAGAGTTTAAAGGAATAAGGAAAATAACGTCTTAATAGAAAATTAAGGAAGTAACACAGAAAAATAGTAATGAATTCTGCATATTTTTTATATATAAAAAGAAAATAGTCATAATGGAAACTTGAATATAATTTGAGTCCTTTGATGGCAGATATGATCTCATTATTGTTGAAACAAAAAATATAAATCATGTCATGAAACAATCATTACACAGTCTATAATCAGAAAGTAATTAATATTTTAAAGGTAATTCAGAAAAGCAATTGAAAAGTCATCTGCACATAAAGAAAAGTTGTAATCCATTTGAGTCTTTCTTTTAAGTATACAATAATCATTAGCAAAGAATTAAAATTATTTAGGATTATCTTACAAGATAGTTCAACAACAACCATAATAATAATAATAATAATAATAATAATAATAATAATAATAATAATAATAATAATAATAATAATAATAATAATAATAATAATAATAATAATAATAATAATAATAATAATAATAATAATAATAATAACAACAACAACAACAACAAATAATAATAATAATAATAATAATAATAATAATAATAATAATAATAATAATAATAATAATAATAATAATAATAATAATAATAATAATAATAATAATAATAATAATAATAATAATAAGAAGAAGAAGAAGAAGAAGAAGAAGAAGAAGAAGAAGAAGAAAAAGAAGAAGAAGAAGAACAACAACAACAATAATAATAAGAAGAAGAAGAATAACAACAATAACAACAACCAACTAAAACATATCATCGCCTACATTGACCTTTTACATAAGAGATATATTCTCGATGTACTAACCTCTGTACTATTACTAACAGTTAAAGGTATTTGGAATATTTAAATAATTTTTTTTTCTAAATACATTCAATACTTATATTAGATGTAGAAAATTGTCGAATATATAAATACAACTATAACATGTGTTTTACTAGAAGTTATATGTGTATATATCTGGTCATTTATCTTAATAGTGGTTACATATTTTTCTTTTATTTATATACAACAGAAAGATAGCTAATAGTAGTCATTTTCTCTACTAATTACCTTTTATTTATGAGAGTAATCACAAAAACGCAAAATCAAAGAGGTTTGATACTTAATTAGTTCCTCAAATGCAATAAATATACAAACCAATAGTGTTCCACTCAATGCATTCTGGTTGTTTAATTAGACAACATAATGGGTGCTTCAAAATTGCATGCAATTACTCAAGTCTTTCGCATACTGCCAAGTTTAACCTTTTATAATCGGCATCACTATAAGATTCTGCTAATCATCTACCAGTTAATATTGAAATAGATACTATGTATTGAAAGTTAACACAGCAGATTATAAATGAATTTATTTTAACATCACTTGGACCTTACTTATTACTTTTTTTTATTATTTAGATATTTCAAACACACCTACTTGATTTTAACATATTCTTTTACTTCAAAAGCAATGTGAAAATTTGCGCAGCTAACAAATGGCGAATTATTAATAGCCCATTATATAACTTTCAATTAGGCATTTTAGACATTGCCTTTAACATTCAATATCTAAGTTGTCTAACTGAAAATATAAGGAATCATTTTAAATTATATTTCAAACTCTTTTACAAATGTGTGGGCAGATAACCATATAAATAAGCATGAAATTTATTTCAGAGCAAAATTAAATTTACATGGAGAGATAATTGCTACTCACATTAATAATATTGTAGCTAAACAATAAACTACCATATATAAGATGGTAAACTTTCCCTTCACCCATAATATTCATATTAATGTTTACAGGGATCTGCTGAAATGAAGATAACATTTAGTATCAGGAATATTGTATATTTGATTTTATGTATTTCTATACAACTTGTTCTACTTCTTGTATATACAATATTCATATTAATACAAGCAGTATGTGGAAATAGATTCATTCTTTTAATAAAGGCAACACATAAGTAGTCCTGATTATTAATTTTGCATAGAGAAATACGATACAGAAAAACTACTGATGAGTTACACATTCATACCCCACTATTGTATTTCATTACCTTGTCTAAAATCCTTTGTTTAAAATTATATTAAACTTCCCGTTGTAATTGGAGAAAAAATTCCCCCATAATTCTTTTCTTAGCTTTAAACCTTTTCATTTTCTTCTATTTATTTCGCTAAAGAAGATTTTTCTCAATTATTAATTTACAGGTATTTATATAAATATATATTTTTTTCTTAATTATAATTGTAAAACGTATGTGCTAACAAATTTTGTCATAGTTTACTATTTTGAATGTTTGTGTGTGACAAGAGAGAAAACGTTTCTAAATAAAGTTAAACATTATTTTCATAAATTATGATTGATAATACAGGCTAAACACATAATTCAATAATTTTACACCAAAAATAAAGTTACTAAATTATAAAAAATTCAGATAAAAACTATTCTGCGTTCCAACCTGTTACTTGCGAAGCATGTGTGATTGGAATATATTTGATTGTGGTTTGTTCTATGAAGGATGCGATAAGAAAAACTATGGCTTCTCCGTTCACAGAGTAACGAATGTTTCAGCCTCTATGCCCAAAGAAACTTCTTAGCAAAATTACCTCCTCTTTCCATTTCTCTTCCTAAGTTTTTCCCATATTCCTCTCTATCCTGCCCAATATCATTTCCACAAAATTATCTTTGTCCACTATATTGCCTTTATACCTAAATCCCTTTTATATCTTTCCAAACTCAGCATAAAAACTAGAAACCCATTTTCTGTATAATCAATTTGTTTATATTTATTCTCCCGCAACTTCATAATTTATGCCCTTTTTGCTTATAAGCATTTACATTCAATTAACATATTTATATCCCTTCCTTACACAACTTACAGACTAAATCACCATCATTTCTTCATTGGTGTGTATATTCCCATTTTTAACATCCTGTTTGAGGCTTAAATAGTAAACTACTTTCCTTGCTATTATAAATTAAATCACACCCAATAGTGTTTACTTCTATATATATATATATATATATATATATATATAGAAGTAAACACTATTGTTTAAATATATATATATATATATATATATATTTAAACCACTTTGTTCTTCATACTATTCTCTATCTCTCCAACTCTCTGTTTTTATTAACACATTTATTTTTCTATTTCATTTTTTGCCAATATAACAACCCACAATTCTCCAAACGCAATCATCTCACTTTTTTTTAGAAGTATACTGACAAAGTCTTTATTCAAATCTTCTGCATACCGTACCATATTTCTAACCTATCTTGTTACCTGTCATTCACTCATAACTCAATTAAATACATTTTGTCTATTCTCTTTTTATACATAAATTACAATCTACCGAACGTTCTCATGTTGATTTTATGGGTAATTGATGAAGCAGCAACTCAAGCGGCTCTACGTGTGTACTTTTGAAGTTGAACACAAAGTTCTAGTTACCGAGAAGGCGGTCAGTTGAAGAGAATTTTAGAAGATATACAGCAAATAAGAAGTGATTTTAGCTAAGTTAAAAATGACAACCTTGGCACTAACAAGGGCTTTGAACATTCCATCATCAGACTTTCAATGAAATGGAAGGCTGAAAAGTTGTGTGTTGGAATAGTTTGAAGCCTTTCCATTTAAGTATGATAATTGGCTATCTTAATATAAAGCTGAATACTGATTATATATATATATATATGTGTGTGTGTGTGTGAGGATAGTAATCTAGACCAACTGATGATTGCTGGTTTAGCATGAAATACTTATATTGGTGATTATTTATATTTTCAACATGTGTGTGATCAGGTGGCTCAGCAATATGAGATGGCACTGAGAATAGTGGGTCGTGTGAAAGTCTGAGTTCGAATCCCGCCTATATTACATATATAAACACAGATTTAAGCCTGTGCAATGTACTAAGTTAAAAATATAAACTCGTTTTGTGCATGTTAAATGTTATATTAATTGTTATTTTGTAGATATCTTAATTATGTTAGAATATGAGTCAAAGAAAAAAGAAAATGTATATACAAATAACATTTACAGGAGCAAAGGGAAGAAATATGTTTATTTACTTCTTTATTTATTTTAAGAACAAATGTTTCTTTGATTTGTGGTTTAACATTTTCTGCGGGGAGAAATGCAATAGAGTCTGACAATTTACAACATTTTACGGAAAAATATGATACTGAATATATTCTAACATCAATTTAAGAAAATCTAAAATGATAGAATTAAATAACCACATTAGTTGTCCAACAATCGATGTTCTCCAGTATCGTGAATAAAAAGAAAGCCGTCACAATTGCATCATTTACCGCTGCACATATGCTTTCAATACACAAAAAATCATTTTGAAGACGGCAAAATAATTTAAGAAAGTAGTGTTTGCTGCATCAGAGATATAATTTCAAAAATTTAAAAATATGAATGAAATTATGTCAGATGTCAAAGAAGTTCGATTATCTGGCAATTCATGACTGTGGAATAGATATTGTGCTTGAATATGTCAAAGCACGTATAAAAAAACTGACTTACAAAAATGTGATTTTTTAATCAACAGACATCGGAAGTATGTTTCAAATAAATATTTTATTAGGATAGACTTTGAGGATTTCTCAGTAAAAAAATATACACTGTCAGTTTTGCCGTTAACAGGAAATTCACACAGAGAGAACTTATATGAGTTATAAAAACCGTATTAAAGGAAGTATATTCTCGCTTGAGAAAGTTGTGACCATAACAACAGTCTGGTGTACCTGCCACGACCGCTTCTGGTTTTGGCTTTATCACATTATGTAATAATTATGATGGGTTTCCAATGTTTTGCTCTCTCTCACTACAACATATATCAGCAAAGATTATGCACAAA
This sequence comes from Epiperipatus broadwayi, assembly GCA_028023455.1. NCBI lineage: Eukaryota > Metazoa > Onychophora > Udeonychophora > Euonychophora > Peripatidae > Epiperipatus > Epiperipatus broadwayi. The sequence continues at coordinate 87,331 of JAQFVV010013420.1, read as the reverse complement.
TGTGATATTATGAACATATTGTGGCCAAAAGCATTGGTGGCCTAGCGGTTAGCATAACTGCCTTCCAAGTAGCTGGCCCGGGTTCGATTCCAGGTCAATGCATTTGACACATGAACAAAAGTTGTTCTAAAAATTATAAATTATATTCGTCCCAGACGATTTCTGAGCATATTATTTAAAATGAACAATGTTGAACTTGATGGTGAGTATGAATTATTAATGTTATATTTTGATGTTTGATCCCTTAAAATAGACAATTTCTGAAACAATTTTCAGATCTTATTTCACATATAAAACAAATTGGAATCCAGAAACTCAACTTATTAAGAACTTATTGTTCATAGCTCGTTATCTGATTGTGCTTCTTACAGATATAAAGGCAAAAATGAATGTACTCAATCTTGAACTTCAGGATAATTCCGAAACGATTAATGAATTAACAAGAAGTATAAATTCATTTAAATCAAAATAATATTTATGGACAGCCCAAATAAAAACATGTAATCTTAATCGAATTTCATGTTTGGAGAACTATTTAAGAAATATAAGAAAATCGAGACAAAAAACATTGTGAAAATTTCATGATTATATGACTGCCAATTTGACATTAAAGAAAAAAATTTAAATGTTAACAAATTATAATATATATATATATATATATATATTGTTTTTAATGTTCTCATGGTTGTATGATGTAGATAAATTATTATTTTTGGGGTTAAACCATTCGATGCTATGTCGCATTGCAGTACAACATTATGTCACATCGCAGCCAATAAATTTTCAAAATTCGCACAGTTTATAAAATTGTTACTGCTTGGTGAGAGGGTGTGTGTATTTGAATTGGATGGAAATGTTGTTTACGTTGATTTTTTTTTTTATTTTAAACTATTGAAATGTTCAGATGTTGTAAAGTAATAATTATCAGAAATTTTACACCATACCTTACTGAAGTTTTAATTGGGAAAATGTTGACAAGATATATGTGTAATGTGAGTTGGAATTAAATAATGCATCAAGTAACGTACTGTTCGTAACTTTTCACGAGACAAACAAGATTCTACCGGGTGTATATTTTTGAATTAAAAAAGAGCGGTAGCACAAAAATATTTAGTAAGAAAAGTACAATTCTGCAGGTTTTTTTTTTTTAAATTTCATAAAAAGCATATATTATAAACATGGTTAATAAGTAAAGAACACATTTATATGTGTTTGTTGTTGTTTAAAAAGTTTTACTTTCTTTCTTTTCTTCAACTACAGTTACAATTTTGATATTTTTTATTTTAGCATTACAAACAACAGAACACTAACCCTAAAACTAACCCTAAACCTAATCCTAAAATCAACCCTAAACCTAACCCTAACAACTTTTACTTTTTGTTGTCATTTTATTGGAAGTAAAAAATAACGGTAATTTGTTTGTCTGTTTAAAAAAAAAGGGTAAAACGAAGACTAAAAAAGTAAAAAATAGTGGTAACACAATAATACATGTTTCTCTGTAGAAATAAAATTTAAAAGGAAGACCACAAAATTTTACTTTTTATTCCTATTATGAGTTTTTAAACAACAACAACAAAAAAAAGCCGTAACCCCAGTAAAAAAATATCCAATAGAAAATTGATTTTTCTAAGAAAGCAAAATAAAAAACATGAATCAAATTGTAATTTGTTTATTTTATTTTACATTTATTATTATCATATAATTTGTATATGTTAATAAAAAATAAAAGTTAAAAAAGATGATTTTGTTTTGTTTTTATTTTCACATTACAAAAAACACATCAAAATGATTAAAATCAATGGCCCGGAATGGTCATATTTTATAGTTTTAGCATGAAAATGGCACCATCGAACGGCATATTTATCTATAAGACAAGCACCAATAATAATAATAATAATAATAATAATAATAATAATAATAATAATAATAATAATAATAATAATAATAATAATAATGATGATGATGATGATGATGATGATGATAATAATAATAATAATAATAATAATAATAATAATAATAATAATAATAATAATAATAATAATAAAACACATTTCACTTGAAAAAAATATTAAAAAAATCCTTTCATTTTTTATTTAATTTTAAAAAACACATTTATAAATTTAAATGTAATGGTTAGATTAAAGAAAATACCTTTAATATAGTTTGATTTTTTGGGAAAAGAGGACACTCTAATGAAGGTACTTATTATTGTACTGAAATGTCAGTTACTTAATCTGTTTTATTACCCGAAATATTCCAAAAATAATTAGAATTAACTATATATATATATATATATATATATATATATATATATATGTGTGTGTGTGTGTGTGTGTGTGTGTGTGTGATATTCAAGAATGAAGTTCATGTCACTGAAGCAAAAATATTTAAAATATAGTTCACCTCATTTTTTGTTGATTATGTTGAAAACTATATAATATAGAATGCATATATAAATTATTTGTCCATAGTATATTTACATTTGTTTTAATTGTTATTCACCACATTTAAATCAAGAAAACACTCAGTTTTGCCACCTAATGATATATACTGATTTGAAATATCATTAAATACATTGCTCAACTGATTTAAATATTTGTTATTTCTAGACAAATTGTGTAATACAAATTCAGGTACAAAAAAGAGAGATTACTTTGTTGCTAACAGTCTCTCCTGGAAATTATTTCAAATATGTATAGCATGGAGTCATGTATCCTTATTATTTATATGGTGTACAATGTATATTAAAGCTCTGCACATTTTCTATTGGGTGTGTGTGTATATATATATATATATATATATATATATATATATATATATATATATATATATATATATATGATACATGTGTGCATTTGAAGCTATGTGTGTATGAGAGTGAGTGTACAAAAAATAAGAGATTCTTATATTTTTGTTTATATATTGGAATAAATAAGTATTTTTTTCCAAAAATTTTCACTAGTATATAAAGTACTACAATAATTCTTAATAAAATTAATGTATAATTAACTTAAATTTTGTTGTTAAATTTTTAGATCACAACATGAAAGCAGTTTATGTTTTGATTATTTTTACCATTTCAATGTGTTTGGGACAAAATACAAGTTTTGTCGAAGAATGCCCTTTGTCTAAACCTGATATAAATTGTTACTGCTTTAATATGACAGCTCACTGCATGAACATTATTGCAATAGAAAATGTTAAACAATATTTGGATGGTACTCGTGGCATAAGTATAATGTATCTCAAAACTATAACAGTAAAATATTTTCCTTGAGAAGCTTTTGAAAAACTTAAATTGTATGATCTTATCATAACTGGACTCCAGCTCATATTTTTCCATCATGATTCTTTTTAGGAATTGATTCATTTTTGCACAGATTAACTATAAAAGAAACATCTCTTGAGGAAATACCCTATAAGACTTCATTCACATACCCTTTCTAACTGATTTACATTTAATCCATAATAAAATTTCTGTTATACCAAAACTAGTTTTTATGGAACTCAAACATTTAAAAGAATTAAGTTTAGCTGGAAATTTAATAATGACAATTAACTATGGTGCACTTTTAAAAGTGACCACATTACAGCTACTGGATATTCACGTTAAGTTTTTTATCTACATTTTAATATTTTCTTTAAAATAGGTACATATGTCAAGTGTTGGTGGCCGAGTAGTTAACACAGCTGCCTTAAAAGCAGTTGTTTCAGGTTCACTTTCCAGATGATCCTTTGACATATGAAAAAAAGGGTACTTATTCAAATATTATATATATTGTAACGGTCAGAAAACGTGTGACTCATAAACATAGTGCAGAATTCGACCACCATACAGAACAGCAGCACCATCGAGTAGCGAAGCCACCCGTGGTACTGAGTTTGAACATAGTTTATCGGTTCCACAATACAATCCACGAAACAACGCATCTGATGCAACATTAGTAAATATTTTCTTAGGCATGGTGGTCAGGGATATGCAAGAGATTCATGATTTTATTCTTGAGTTAGCCAATAATCAAACTAATATTAATTAAACATTCATATTTACATAATCGAGGAAATATTAGATAGAATGGGTATCGAATAAATAAAATGTAATTGCAGACGTATAGTTTAAAATTATTTATTAATACCTTTTAATAAAACAATCATTATAATATTTTATGGACTAACAGCTTCAGTAGCGGGATTTGCAACATGATTATATTTTAAAGAATACATTTATTTATTTACACATTATTTTATATTGAGGATTTCAGTAGCGGTATTTCCGATACTGAAATGTTTACAAAAGGAATTCACTTATTTGAAGGCTTAATCTAGCTACCTAAAATTCTCGAGTAAGTATTTCTAATGCATGCCTTGGGGAATTTATACCTTTGCAATGCAAGAGTCTAAAGTAAGATTTAAGAGTAGCGGCGGACATATATTTATTTAATTAAATTATTTATTTTATGACTAAGGGCAAACATTTATTTGAGAGTGAATTACGAAGATAATGCAGAGGTGGAGTGATATATAGAATAATAGAATTGAGCAAAGGAACACGTGGTACACTTTAGAAAGGTGATATGGAATGGCAGTATATCGAAACTGCAATGCCATGAATGGGTTTATAAGAATGTCAGGCTGGTCTCTGCCTCGACCCAACGAAGTAAGGTGTCACATAAGCATAACCAGGGACAAGCAGTCCGTGTTGCAGTTTTGCCTGCTGGCTGCATGACGTTGTCAAGTCCTACAGGAGCACCCATTATGCCCGCTAGTGTAGGACGACTGGGGTTAATTTCAACCCTGAAGAATCTGGAAATTTCATGGCGGAATGGGTCATCGCATCTCTAAAACGTAACACATGTATACTGTATAAACGATTATGATGAGATTTAAGTAGATTTCTGACTCAGCCCTACCTTACCAACATTTACTAAAGAACGTTGGTGACTCTCAAAGAAATGTAATTTGATGGAATTATTCATTAAGATTTAATATATACAAAACATATCTAAACTGGGAATGATTACAACTAATATGCCAGCCATTTGCGAAGTTGTAGACCCCTGCATTACAATAAATGAAGCATTGAATGCGTGTCGATTTATATGAAAGTTAAGTTATTAAAGAAAGTAAATATTAATGAAAATTTGACATGCATTCATTGTTTTAAGCGATCATAGATTTAAACTTTGAATATTGAAATAATTATGAGCATGCAATAATTAAATAATAACTCTAGATAGAAATGTAGATTATAGAAATACACACCCAAGATAGAATGAGGTAAGCTAGATTAGTAGATAAATTTACACATTAAGTTAATTATTCAGTTTTAGCTATACACATGGTAGTTTTTAAATTTTATAATTTAGATAAGTATTATGAAGAAGTGCTATAGCATATTATTAGAGTACTCTAGAGTTTGAACACTGACAGGTACCTGTTTTATAAGAAGTTTTCTGATTCCATTAGTTTAGCAGCAAAAAGTTCACGAGTGGCAAATCTTTCTTGTATTTAGATATTTCATTTAATTTCACAGCAGCAGCAGCTTTTTCATTTATTTCAGGCAGCAGATCTTCATGGTGAATTTATGATGGGCAATGGAAAGTTCAGCATCAGATAGGCCATCTCCCGATGGAGAATAATCTAGTTGCTTTACTCGGTCATATCTTGGCAGCAACAAATTATTTTTATATTTTTGGAGACTCTCAGTGATCGAGAGCAAAGCTAAAGTTTAAGTGAATGTCTCCAGTAAGTCTAAGATGGACTCTTTTTTTATCTTGATCTTTCACATTTTTGTTAAGATATTTTTAGGTTCTACTTAATCTGCCCTGAGGATAATCAATGCATTTTGTTGGTTTTTAATTAAAGAAAGCTGCCATTCTATTGTTTACACTTTACATTTACTAATTACATTTTGGGGAATTTTTCTTTAATTAATCTATTATCTATCACTGACAGATACTTTTAAATTTCAAAAACAAAAAGGGAACATAAGATTATTTTAACTTTTAATTAAATATTACATCAGATATTTTTAGAATTATTATTAAACGAAATTTAAACAAAGCAATAAATACGAACTTTATAATCCAAAATAAATGATTAAAATTATACAAAATTATATAACTAAAAGAAATCTAAATTATATTATTTTATCCCTATTTATTGCCTTTAATTTGAGATCAAAATGTGTGCGTGTTTATGCTGATTTCTACATATATTTATACATTTTTGATTTTACTACACACACAACTCGATACCAAAAGTTTAAATTTGGGCGGGATAGACCAGTCAGTGAGAGACGACAGAAAAAGGTGAAACTTAAGATTCGAATACGAATCTTACTGTTTCAATATGTTAATTCTAATATTTTCACAGATAAAAGATGTCATATTATTATTACTATTTGTGGGATATTCCATGTAGTGAAAAAGCTAAATCTCACGTGCATTGTTTATGATTTGAAAAAGAGAATGCTCTGAGGAAGATACTTGATATTGCACTGAAACGTCAGCATTTAGTTTTTTCACTACACGGAATATCCCGCAAATAGTAATAATAATAGATATATATATATATATATATATATATATATATATATATATATATATATATATATATATATATATATATATATATATATATATATATATATATATAATTAAAATTAACCCAAATGCAAAATTCAACCAGACCAGCAAAAAATTAATATTAAAACACAACCAAAGATTTCACTGCTACAAGCAGACTTCACAAGTGCAAAAAACTACAAAAACTACACAATATATATATATATATATATATATATATATATATATATATATATATATATATATATATATATATATATATATATATATATATATATATATATATATATATATATATATATATATAACATTAAACATTACCACAAATCCATTCACTTCCCATCCAACCTTAATATTAAAATAACTCTTAAATAAGTTAATTGCTTCAGAATAATATATTTTCAATAATAAAGATTTTTTAATTCTTCTTTTGATTTTAATATTAAGGGTAGATGGGAAGTGAATGGATTTGTGGGTAATGTTTACTATTATATATATTGTGTAGTTTTTGTAGTTATTTACACTTGAGAACAGAAGTCTGCTTGTAGCAATGAAACCTTTGGTTGTGTTTTAATATTAATTTTTTTCTGGTCTGGTTGAATTTTGGATTTGGGGTATTTGGGGTAATTTTAATTATATATTGACTAGTTTAGCTTTATGCTTATAATGTTTCATTTATGTAAACAAACGTATGCTTGGTCGGTGTTTATGGTAAAATGTCATCTACTGATCATAAATACAAGTGACAGCAAGTTGACGTTATTAAAACTTGTTACCAATAGTATATTATATATATATATATATATATATATATATATATATATACTATTGGTGGAACTTTAATGTTTTTTGTCAAAACAGTTATTTTAGTGTCTCTACAACCATATTTCTACCTTTTATCTCTCAGTAGTAGACTTGTGTGATCAAGTCAAAACATCTCGGGATATTAATATTTAATTTTTTTAAGACAGATGAACTGCAAAATATGTCATATATATAATATATTATAATGGGACGATCCTTTTCAGGACTCAAGGAAGTTGCATCTAACTATATTTGGACTTTGTGTCTTCTTATAGAATGCCATGGATAATGTGATTTAAAATATAATCCAATCCAATCCTCTATTAATAACCTCATTACTCTCAGAATTCGAGCTGAGAGTAGAAATTGCAATCGACTCTCTTCAGGCATTTCCACAAATATCCCATAGTAATAATAAATTTAATATAAGCTAGATATAACTTCTTTATAAATATTAAATCACTAAGTTGATTTAACATATATATGCATGAGTATGTATATTTATAATTATTGGTTTTATAAAATGACTAAATAAAATAAACAAACGAGACCTGTTTAATTTTAAAATCAAGTTTAACACATTTTAATCCGTAATAAAAACAAAAATATTATCACATAAAAATATTAAAATTTAGAATTATAATCTGTGCTTATATATATATACACTAATAAATTATTTAATATTCAAAAAAATAATGTAATCATTTACATATATATATATATATATATATATATAATTTAAAATCGTATGTGTAATAAATAATATGCATGATACATTATAAATCTACCTATTGTGTCATTAAAATGATTCACTGTGTGTTATATGCCTATATAAGATAGCATCCATTCACACTAGATTAATAATAGAATGTATTCTGATATTAGTTATGTATGTTTAAAAAGAAATTATATTAATTGTCAGGTAAGATTTAATTTGGAATATAACAAAACTTACTTCCACATTGAAATAGTTTAAAAACGTTTACCTTTGTCAGCCGTCATTTTCATCAGAGTATATATCAAAATATCAACATCTAAATTTTATTAAATAAATAAAAAAATAAAATGTTCATCTTATTAGTTCTCCACTTTAATATACGAAGTAATTTTTCTAAGTAAATATAATTAAACACAAAGGAAATAAAGTTTAAGAGTTATTAAAATACACAATGAAGTAATCCAAGATGAGAAAGAATTACGGTTTTATATCCCTCCTTAGAAGAAATAAAATGACAATGAATGTTGAAACATAAAGTTCATTGATCATCCTTCGAAGAGGCAATCCAGATATTTATTCTTTAAATATTTGCGTAGTAAAATATTTAACATCTTCTTCAATATAATACTCCAATATTAAGGCAGCTTTTTAAATGAAAATTATGACGATTATAGTTTAGGCATTGAGTAGGAATAAATTTACATGTTCAGATTTAAAACATCAGCAGAAATCCTTGTCATAAATTGTCTAGCCAGATAACATCTTTATAAATTTTTGTCTTCTTAAATATATATTTTGAAAACTCATTTTGAAGACATTAATAACTCTTATATCCTTGTCAATTTCAATGATTATTTTCTTATAGTTTTTTATACTATTAAAAGGCAGTAAATTAATTACTTGAAGAAAGTAATTAAAATATTGAATCTTTTTTTTCTTAAATGTGTTCTAAATTCTAACACATTTAAATTTACAGACATAGTTCTTGCCTTGATAACTAAATAGAAGATTATTGTTATAACAATATTAGTTCGTTTTTATACTGGATTAATTTCAGCAAGCATATCGCATAATCATGCTCATGCTCTATTGTTTAAAATATACAATTTGTAATGAACCCCAAATGTTTATTTCCTTTGTTTCAACTGATAAAAATGTAATGTTGACTTAAGGCTTTGTCAAATGTCAAGTTTTGGTTAATAAAAAATACTATTAGTTAGAAACATTTATTTATGTTTGTGTATAAACAAATTAGAATTATTCATTTTTAGAATTATTCTTTTAATACTAACTAGTCTATATATATAACTGATACATGAAAAGCTTAAGATAGGTAAGTTATTTATATCTGTTGATTCGATATAGGCACAGTTAAATTCACAAAGGAACACAAATTGTTTTAGGTGAGGCTCATATGGTACTCTCACAATATATTAAGTTGAAAAGAAAAGTAGAAATAAACACAGACAAATTTTTGTAGATATTTTTCTATATTTCATAAAATAAAACAATAATAAGTAAAAGTTTAAATAACTCTGGGTTTAAATTAAAATTTTGTTAAGGATTAACCTTTTAAAATGGTCAGATAAATAATATTTGTAATTCTGATTTTGAAATTACAAAAAAAAAAAAAAAAACAAGCATGGTTTATTTTTAAAATATTTTAATTAAAACTCATACAAAATATCTTTTTAAATTAATGTTTGTTTGAATTTCTATTATGTAGTTAAAAATCTTTGTAGATGAAAAATTCTAAAGGATTATCACACCTTTGGTCAAATTCCAAAGATTAAAGTAAAAACATGAATATCACACTTTGATAGAAATTTCCAGCTTGTTTTCAAATGGATTAGACAGATTGAAAACAGCCACTGTGTTTTTGTCACCTGACATAACCAAGGTTAAAAAAGACTGATTAAAAATATCAGTTAGTTTGGCTTGCAGTTTTGTAAGAGCTAGCAGAAGAGCTAGCTGTAAAGTTGGCTAAAATATATTGTGAAGAGATGGTAACTGCAGCAGAAAATGGTCATAGTAATGCTAGTTGCAAAGATGGCTAGAATAATTATCAAATGAACTGTCATGAGGATTTAAGAATGCAAGGAAGTGGCTACTCTACAGTTCACTGGAGGAGTTTGAATTTATATGGAGGAAAGGGTCAAGTGTCTTTGTAATTCATAGCCTTAAAAGTGTTCTGGAAAAACAGCTTGCTGGCCTGAAGCTTACAAAATCCATGTCTAAGTGGAACTGACTACAGAAGGGAAAAAAACCAACCATACCTGAATTATATACTTTTACCAGATGATGACAATTGCCTGGATTGAAAAAACAGCTTGCCCAAGAGAAATACCAGCTGAATAAAGAAGTAATTATACTTATGCTGTTGTTTATATATGCATGCAAGGAATCACAGATAATTACATCACATGCATATACAGTGAGTTATTTTATTTTAATATTCCTTAAAACAACTTATAAAATTATAAATTAATAACTTAAAACAAAACAAGTAAATAATTTTCTTGAGACAAATGTCTAAATGAAAGACGATTTGACATATATTTTTGAAGAAATTGTTTTGGTAATTCCTTAAAAAAATGACATTAAAAGAAGAATATAAAAATGCAAACATAATTTTGTTTGAATTAAAATCATAAAAGCAAATCTTTTAAATTGGTCTAAGAACAGTGATAATTAATTAACAAGTACCTATCAAACAAAAGTTGACTTTATTTAGTTTGATAAAAAATAAAGAACTTATAAACTGAAATTAAATTTTAAATTACATATTTTGTTTATACACAGGTATATGTGTGAAATTTATGTGTTTTCCAAATGAATTATTATGAAAAAATATAATATTCTTGTAAAAAGTTGAAATAGATAAAAGTCAGTGTGTGTGTATACATGCACACTCATATATGTAAAATTTTAGTATTTTTCTTTTTATTAAAAGTCAATTTATTTATTGAATGTTAATTGTATATTATAAATCACACATTTGTGTGCGTATATATGTAAACCATAGTAATAACTTGGATTGTGTACTGTAATTTTGTAAAACTTAAATGTGATAATTTTTATGATTTAGTAATCAAAATCAGAAGGCTTAATTGATATGTGAAGAGCGACAATACCATTTTATTTTATTGTTATTAATAAACTTATTTAATTGTTAAAATTGTATCCATTATATCTTGGTCACATACAGTAATAGAGCTTATGTTCTCTGAGCTAGATTCATGCACAGGATAAATATATAAATGGTGATGTGTATATTAGTGTTTTTGGGGCATCCAACAATGATCAATCATCATAATGGTTGGTGCATAAGATTATATTTTTTAAATCCCATGCACTATCTTTTATTTAGTTTAGCCTTATTAGGAATTAAGTTTATACTTGTCTAGTACATTAATGGTACTAAGTGGCCACTGCATTGAACCATGGTCAGCATGTTTTAATATCCCAGGATTATTGTTTATATTTTTCTAGTTATGTATTCTAATGTATGGGCACTAAGCTGATGCATCCAAGTTATGTTTAAATAATTGCACAAGGTGGCAAAGGCTCAATAGTTAGCCTGGTCCACAGAAGACTCATTTCCAAACCAGTAACAAAGAGGACTGTTGATATATTGTACTGATTTGATTATTCCCATTCATGATGATGATGAATGGTATTTTGAGTAGCACTCAGACTATCAATTATTCTTACTTTTACTTTATAATGCTGGTAGATGGTTAATTATACTTTTAATAGCTGGCTGATCTCTCAATGTTCTCAGAGATTTTTTGTTCTCATTCTCTTAAATATATCCTACTTATATACACTTTTGTAAATTATTGTTTGCTTGGGGTTGATGATGATTTAGCACCACACATTCACTTTTTCTACTTCCATAACCCACCCCATCCCATTACTATATATATATATATATATATATATATAGTAATGGGAAATCATTTCCATATGATTAAAATTATATATATATATATATATATATATATATATATATATATATATAATTTTAATCACATGGAAATGATTTTTATTTCTGATCAAATTTATATTATTTATGAATATCAATATTTCACAAAAACATCAGTCCATATATATTACTACAACAAATCTGTAATACAATTCTACAGAAACAGATTTTTAAAATAAACTTGAAATTATGTTTACTCTTTTGAACATAAATATCAATCTAAACTAATTGATAAAGATGTTTTTTTTTTTTTTATCTGGCAATCGATGTTATACATTGTATTTAATAAAATATTTGAAATGATTTGTTGTTTCTGTTAGTTTACAAACAAGATCAATGACACAGATATAAAGTTATGCTAATCTTTATGCCAATGCTTGATTTATTTTCAATATATACAGTCAAAGTTCAGATGAAAGTGGATATCTCCTTTTGTTAATCAGGATGGATTGGCTATGAACAGTGAAATAGTATGTATTAGGGCTTACGATAAAATTAAATAATCTTCTACTTATCATATTATTTAATTTTAATATAAAAATTCATTTTTCCACTAGCAAACATTTGTGTTTTTTTCATAAACGTAAAGATAGAGTACTTTTAGTATATCAAGGTGTTTATAAAATTCCATGTTTGCAGTGCTGAAAAATGTCAGAATTAAATAACATAAAAAATGTAATCAATTAGAGATTAAATACATCAGCTTTTGCAGCACATATTTTAGAAATTGTTATGAACTTGCTTTTAATAATTCTAACAGTCTTGCTAATTTAACCAAGTATGATTTGACAACCATGAGAAAGTCAACTAGAATTCTAAAAAGACCAACTGATTTAAATAATGTGATGAAGCACAATGTATTCAAGTGTTGTGAAGACTGCATATTTTTCTCTTTTTTCTCTTTTATGGTTAATCTAAATAAAATAAACATAGTGTTAATCCACATATACTATATGCCCAACTATTTCATGCTCAATCACATTCTTTAATACACAATCATTATTATTTGAGATTTAATGTTTTTTCTTTAGAAATTTAACTATCACAGTAGTAAATCTTATTCCATCACAACATTAGGAAGTAATCAAAAATAATAGACTGTTCCAAAAGTAATTTATTAACATCATAGAACCATGAAATCAATATATATATATATATATATATATATATATATATATAAAGTCATAAATTTCACAACTTGCTTTTAATGTTGCATTTGAATGATCACTAGAGGGAGCTTACCAATACCACCAATCTAGCTTTATTTTATAAGTTTTAAAAGAGAAAGAATTGCAAATCTCTAGCTGGTAGCATGTTGTACACGTTTAAGTAAAGATAATTTAACTAAGAGGGAAATAATATTTAATTTTTCTATAAAAATATTTTAATGAGTTTTATTTAACTAATATTTTAAGTCCCAATATGATAGTATGAGAATTCTGCAATATTAAATTTCTTAAATAATAATATAATTTTAATTTGGGCATATTTTAATAAGATTTACAAATGAGTGTGTAGAGGAGAGAGAATTGTGAAAAAATGTAAACAAGTTTTTTTTTTACTCTCTCTCTCTCTCTCTCTCTCTCTCTCTCTCTCTCTCTCTCTCTCTCTCTCTCTCTCTCTCTCTCTCTCTCTCTCTCTCTCTCTCTCTCTCTCTCTCTCTCTCTCTCTCTCTCTCTCTTGTAATTATAATTAATTAATAATTTCAATTTAAACTATGAAAATGTAGTAAGAGAAAAAAATATTTTTCCTTATTTGAAGTTAATGTTTAAGAATATTTTAAAAGAGAAAAGATAAAAAAATAAGATTTTAAAACCTTTGTAATTTTATTTTTAATCAGAGTTATTTTTCAATGTCTATGATCAAGGAGGAAAATAATTGATCAATTGTATTTATAAAACAATTGTCTAATTGGTTGTTATGAAAATTATCATTTAAGAGACAAATTGTAATTTGCAGATGGGCAGGATTTCTTTAAAAAAATGGGGACTGTGAATAAATCTTATGAAGCAATTATCTGGTAAGAAAAAATCTTACTCAGCTGTTGAGAAGTGTAGCCTGGTTTTTATCTGACTGATAAAAAAGGTGAGGTTTTCATCAAGCTGCTTCCAGCAGACATTTTAACTAAACTATTATATAGTATAATAAAGCTTTCAAACTTATAAAAACCTATGAGTTTAATTATGGAATTGTTTGTACAGTGAATACTATGTGCTATATTTGACTACAAGCTAGACCCCACCTTTCTTCATGTGACCTCCCTTCAATGGAATAAAAATGTAGAGAAGAAAGTTCTCCCATATGATTTTCAACCCTGTCTTTAAACAAGAGTATGGGTCTCTGTCTTTAGCAGTCTCACCTCAAAAATCAAGAAAAAAGCCAGTGGACAAAATTTTCTATTTTTTAACTTGAATTTATGCAGACCAAAAAAATAGAAATTTAATCATGTACCTTTCTAAAGGTCTACAAGAAGAAACTCAATTGAAAACATACTGGATATTGTAACTGGAAAGGTCAACAAAAGCAATAAAGCCATGATTATAGATATTTGTTTGTGTGCATACTGCATTTATATTAATATAAACGTTTTTGTTTCATAATTATTAATATTTTTTCAAAGAATTTATAGTTTTAAATATTTTTGTTAAGATAATGTTTTCAAATTGTGAAACATCCATTTCCTAAAACTCAGTCAATTTTATCTTCTACATAAAATAATAATAGTCATAATCTGTTGTAAATGGAAATCTGTTTTTACTCTTTTCATGAATATTCTTTCTTAAAAAAGTGTTAGTTAAGTTAACTGAATCAAAGATTATCTTGGATATTAAAATGTTGTTTTCCAAACTTTTCGTTATTTTAAAGAAATAACTAAATGAAGTAAATGTTAATCCATGAATTAAATCAACTGATTGATTAATATACTTTTGGGAAAATATATGTTTTCAATGAAATGCGTGTTTAAAATTTCAAACTATCATATCATTATTTTCATTGTTTATTGTTAATCAATTAGATATTAATTAATTGTTTTCAAAAATATTTTGGCTTTATTTTTTTATTATTCTATCCAATTTTTGTTTCATGTAATGCAGTGTGTGTGACTTTATTTCATGACAGCTTAATGCTCTAAAATTCTTTATATCCCAATAAAACTACTTGCTTATAGGAGGGTAAACCTATGAATTATTTAATATTATTTATAATAAGCTCCTTTATTTATTTATTTATCTCTTGCTAGTAGTAACAAATTAAGAAATTCTCACTTCCCCAACTTGGTTTGTGCATAAGAGCTATATGGGTATGGGGCTATATTTAGTGTTTATTGATATTTAGATGATGATGATTCTGGATAAGTACAAAAGGGATATCCTTTAATATCTATGCACTACATTTTATTTCATTTGGGATTTATTAGATACTATGTTTATTGTTGCACAGTAGATTAAAGTTAGGAAGTATTCAGATATTGATGATGATCAGCCTCTTTTAGTATCCCAGTATTATTTTTTATTGTTGTATTTTTGTGAATTAGCACTTAAGGTTGTATATGCACATTATGGTGTTAGTAATCTTCCCCAACCTGTCAAGGGATAAATAATTAGCCCTGTCAATATTGGACCCACATTAAATCCAGTCACCAGATTGATATTTCATTTGTTATTGTTAATGATTCCTGATGATGAGTGGTTATTAATTTTGGGTAGTGTTTTATAACTTACAGTAAGCAGTGCTGAGCTCTCTGTGTGACCTTTCATTCATTTATTTTATAATAAATTTTATATTTTGTTTATTTGGAAAGTTGATGGGTTTCCAACTCATCATAATTATACCCTAATGTATATAAATAGCTGCCCTAATGTGTGCAAATAACTACCCAATTGTGGGACATTATAACATCACATTCTTTTTGTATTAACTCCTTAGTTTATATAGATAGATAGATAGATAGATAGATAGATAGATAGATAGATAGATAGATAGATAGATAGATAGATAGATAGATAGATAGATAGATAGATAGATAGATAGATAGATGAGATAGATAGATAGATAGATAGATAGATAGATAGATAGATAGATAGATAGATAGATAGATAGATAGATAGATAGATAGATAGATAGATAGATAGATAGATAGATAGATAGATAGATAGATAGATAGATAGATAGATAGATAGATAGATAGATAGATAGATAGATAGATAGATAGATAGATAGATAGATAGATAGATAGATAGATATAGGATATTATGCAGGTTCATCCGTGACTTGATCACACAACTCATATATATATATATATATATATATATATATATATATATATATATATATATATATATATATGTAACCCTTAGTTTCTTTCAGAAAGAAACTTATGATGGTGAAATAAATAGTAGGAGTAGTTTCTTACCTATTTCCAAGTATTTTTTTTTAGTTTAGGAAAAGTTAAAAAAGCTTTATTTAGAGAGATTAATAAATATGTGGCTTAAGTTTAACATATATAAAAGAATCTTTGTATTTATTTAAAATTATAGCTAGCATTATGTACAGGAAAGGGGAATTGAATATTGCAAGCACTGTAATATCTGTAAAATGTCTATTTATATATCTAAACAGAAATTCTTTATGAATCTCAATATTTATGAATAGAAATAATGGTACAAGTTAAAAATGAACTTGTTATAGATAGCATGTGTTTGACAGTTCTTTGCATGACAATATGTTTAAAATTTTAGGAAATTAGGAAAGATATTTTGTACTAATATGAATAAAATATATTTTGTACTGAAATGAATTTGAACAAGCAGCCACTATTTGATATTGTGAGTATGTGCATGTGTATGTGAGTATGAGGTATATGTAGATTTTTTTTGTCATGGAAATTTACACATGTGACTCTAATTTTATAATATTATGTAAAATGAATTCATTTTGTATGGATTTTACAGAAATTGGTTATTGATTTCAGTTCTAAATTTGATTTAAGTTTTAAAGAAGTGATTCATTTATATAATATCAGTTTTATAAAATACCAGTAATTCTATATTTTTAAATAGTTCTCGTAAGTCAAAGCAGTGTAAAATGTGTTAAGAAAAAAAAATTGGAGCTGAAGACAATAAACTAAAACCAGCATTTAACAGATGGGGTCAAAGGTTGATTGTGGAAAGAGAATCATAAATTAGAAGAAACAAGCATGGGAAAATGAAAACTTGCAGGTGTTTTTGTCCTTATAAAATCCAAAAAAAATGAAGGGGACCTGTCTGGCTTTTGCTCATTCAATATCTGACCATCTTCTCTGATCGTTTTCTCTCTTGGAGACAACAATTGACTCAACTTGTTAAGAAGTGTGTATATATTACTTAAAGATGAAGTGCTAATTCAATTATAAATGGTGTATAATTTTCTCTCTCCAAAATCAATTATGGCCAGATTAGCTTGCCACAAAGAGTTTTGCACTAAATATTTTAATCTTAATAATTGACATTTCAAAGTTTGTTTTAAAAAAAAGACATCTCAAAAATAGTATTTTATCCATGGCTTAATTATTAAAAACTCCAAGGAACAATCAGATTTTAATATAAAGTTAGTTAACTACTTGTCAGTCTTATTAATATTTTTTTTTGATTGAGATTCCAACCTAAGAATATAGTAAAAAAAGAGCATCTACAAAGCTATTTTATTTGAAATTATTATTTTCTTTTCTTCTGAAAGAAACTAACAAAAATGATAATGAAAATTAAAGAAACTAAAGTTATGGACTAAAATGTGAAACCAAGCTTCTGAATTCGAACCTGGGAAAAAAGTATTTTTAAAAAATGAAAGCATTCTGCAAGACTAATTTTCAACAAATTTAATTATCGTGATTAAATATGAAGACATCAAATATCAATGTAGCTACATCTTGTGTAAAAGTATTTTATATGCGTCTATAATCATTAAAGACATATATAATGTGTTTTTTCCAAGCACAGTGAACTAAAACTGCTAATTGGTGTTTGTGGACAATACATACATGTTTTCTGTCAAGTATAAAAATTTTCAGACTTAGCTTCAAAGAAACTCAAACCAATAGACAATCCATAATGTTTTATTATTCATTTATTTTGCTTTTATTTATATGTTCATAGTACGTGTGATTGATATTTAACAGTTATAATATTTTTTGTAAATAAAGAGAGGGAGAGAGAGAGAGAGAGACAGAGAGAATGATTTTGACCCATAAGAAACTATTGAGAAAATAAATGTTAATATATAATAGTGAGCATGCATAAATGATTGTATATTTGTCATATGAAATGAAAAAAAAAAGGAATGATTTAATTATCAAAATTATATGCATATTATTAGATATGTGAAAAGCATTTGAATGGTCAGGGCTATGCCTTAATATAATGATGTAATCTGTTATGAATATAAAGATTGGATGGATGTTGCTGAGTGCCTGACTTTTCAAATTAGTATAGTACATGGGTTTGGTTGTGGTTAGTCAGCCAATCTGTAGTCAGAGTATATGGAAAGTAATAAATTTAGACATTGCCAGCTATGGCAACATACTAGCCAGTCAAAATGTCTACAGTCGCTAATCAGAATTACAGAGGGATAGTGGTGAATATTTAATATGCATGGGATTAAAACTATGGTTTTATATTCCAACCAATTACTTAGAATGGTTAAAAGTCTGTATATAATGTTGTCTTTACATAAGTAATGCATAATATTTGTGGTTTTTGGAACAGCTCAATTTATAATTGTTGTAATGAAGGGGAGATAAGAAATGTATAGGTTTTATAAGATAATTTCATGTTTATCTTTAAATGTGGAATTCTTATCCCAAGTGTAAGTGCATTAATATTAAATTGAAATATGGGTCAAAACAGTGATTTAAGTTTTTAGGAAATTTAAATAATCTGAAAGTATATATTCTTTTATTATTATTTTAAAGTAAATTTCATATAAGAGACAGTGTTTTTTTTTTATTTTATAATGAGTTTAACATTTGAGATTGTAGTGATATTATATGTGTGTTTCTTTCTTATTTATGTATAATAAATATTTGTTATTGTTATGAATTTACATGCGTGTCTTGTGTTTTAATATTTCAAATATCTCCAGAATCTTTATCCAGCACCTATATCTAGAGCTAATATTAGATCACATTTAAATTTATGAATTGTCTTATATTGATTGATTTTCATACTTCACTTACATAATTGATTTACATGATTGATTTCCATGGTTTACTTCCACAAATGATTTTCAT
Organism: Epiperipatus broadwayi; assembly: GCA_028023455.1. NCBI lineage: Eukaryota > Metazoa > Onychophora > Udeonychophora > Euonychophora > Peripatidae > Epiperipatus > Epiperipatus broadwayi. The sequence continues at coordinate 67,970 of JAQFVV010013420.1, read as the reverse complement.
AATTCACCTTTGTAAAATATTAACCAAGAAAGATTTTTCTTATATAGGGAGGGGGGACAATCATTTTGTGTGGACAAAGAATATACCCGACTTGTAAAATGTAATAGATTTAAAAGTACTAATTAAATTTGACAAACATATGATATGAAAAAGAATAAAAATGAGAGAAAATAGTCAATTTAGATATATTAAATAGTTATTTGGTTCGTTGCAATGTTATAGATATTAGGAGCAGACAAAAAATTCCTTTCCTGCATTTGGTATTTAATATGATTCCCATTGGTAAACTAACATTAAAATTTAATTTAACAAGTTTTAGGATTACATCCATTGTATGGTAATCCTTAATATTTGCAAATCATTCGCAGATCAAGAACTTGAGAAAGAGTACTTCGATTATTAAATAAGAGCTAGCTTGGAAGTCAAGTAGTGTAAGTATAAAAATCGGGAAATAATATTATAATAATGATAATTATGAGGATGCATATTATTTAAATGTAAGACAAAATCAATATGATTTTTTCTTACATTTAAATAATATGCATCCTCATATTAAATTTAAAATGGAGACAGAATCTGATGGAAAACTCTCTTTTCTTGATGTTCTAGTCACCAGAACACCAAATAGTTTATCTTTTTCGATTTACAGAAATAATACACACACAGACAAATATTTACATTTACATTCTCATCATCACCCAACTCAGATAGTTTCTGTAGCCAAAACTCTTTTAAATAAAGCAATTAACCTTTCAGATAATTTACATCTGAAAGAAGAAATAAATCATATTAATAGTGTTTTATTAACAAATAGTTATAATTATAAATTTATTAAAAAAGCCTTATTTCAAGCCCAAAATGGACAAAATAGGAAACAAAAAGATGATAAATCAGCTATTAGGATGTGTGTTCCACATGTAAAAGGAAATACTGACAGTACTGGACGTATATATAAATGCTACAATATAGATACAACATTTTCTACTCATCAAAAGATCATAAATATAATAACCAAGCCTAAGGAGTCAATCTATCTTGAATCTCATGGTGTTTGTCAAATCTCATGTAAAAATTGTAAAGCTTCTTACATAGGTATGAGTAATCATCACATCAGCATTAGGAGAGATAAGCATGCTAATGCAGTTAAACAACACTCATCATCATCAGCACTCTCACTCCATACTATAGATTCAGGTCATAAAATTGATTTTTCTAGTACCAGGATCATATCCAGATGTGATAATCTCTACCAGTGCAAAATTAGAAAAGCAATTGAGATACTTAAAAGGCCAGATTGTATCAATAAGTGAGATGATACATGCAAACTTCCTCCTATTTGAAATGATTTTTTTTTAAAAACATTCTTAAATTTAACATTTTTGCTATTGGTGGAACTGTAACGTTTATTCAAATCAGTGATTATAGCACCTCTACAACCATCTTTCTATCTTTTATCACCCAGTGTATGACTTGCGTGACCAAGTTGAAACATCGGAATATTAATATTTAAAATTATTTAACATGGATGAACCCGCAAAATATGTATTCTATATATGCAACCCGTGAAAATCTTCATTTCAATATATATATATATATATATATATATATATATATATATGTGTGTGTGTGTGTGTGTGTGTTTTGGGTGGGTGTGAGTGTAGCTTTATCACATGTTGAATATTTAAATATTGTTAATATCTGATGGGGTATACTTTTGCTCTATTTTCTGATTTTAGTATTCAAAACAAAAACATATTTCAAATGGGAAATGTAAATAAATGTTTGATTATTGCAATAGTTATCATGTAATAAATTATAGTAAATGGTTTAAAATAATATTGTTTTATAATTACATCAATTTAATTTTTAGTAGAAGTGAAAATACTATTTATGGTTGTGCATGTATTGTTCAAACTAGATAAAATTTGTATAATTATTAATTTATTGTTATTTTATTATTTATTTGCTGTTATACTGTGTATTTTGCACATTAATTTAGTATTGCTTTCAATTATCTTGTCTCACTGATCTCTAACTTGTATTTAGTTTTTTAGTTTTATTTTGGAGTTAATGCAAAATCTATCAGTGATGAATATTGCATTGAGTTTGTTACATCTATTCGTCATGTTACTCATAGTTTGATATTATATTATAACGTGCATGTCTTATACATACATGTTGTTGATAGGCTGTGAGGTAATTGTAACTGGATAAAGAAGTGGCATCCAGTTGTTGTAAGTGAAATATATATCTTACGTCTCACTCATTATCATTATCATATTATAAATATTTGCGCATTAGAATATATACAATCTTGATGAATTGCTTCTTTTTTATGTCACTTCCGTTGCATTATTTTATATATACTTTTCTTGGACAATTTTTTTTTAAGTCATAATAATTCTGTGAGATTTTAAATCGTTATTTTTTTTGTTGTTATTTTCTCCCCAATCTCATATTCTATGGGTTGAGAAGTTTTTAAAAAAATATGTTAACCTTCAATAACTTTTTTTCAAATATTGGCAAGTTTCTTTAATTGAGATATTTCATGTATGTGTGCTCTTGGGCCTTTTAGAAATCCTTATATCTTCCCTTACCAATCTATGGTCCTATTGATCACCTTTTGACAGAAAATGTGTTTTATTAAAATTGATGTCATGGTTAGTTGATTTAATGTGTGAATAAATGTCTGATGCATTAGATTTTTTTCTAACTTCCAAAATGTGCTCCTTCTTTCTTATGTTTTTTCGATGACTGGTCTATTTAATGTCTGAATGTAAACAAACTCCACCCGGAATTTTATGCACACCATGAATCTCCAAAGAAATTTTGTCTTTAGGGCATTAAAATGCATCATTGTTTTTTTAAATGTAGTATAAATTGGGTGTACTTTCTTTGTCTTTAAAGTATTGCCAATTTTATCAGTTACTTCCTTTATATATGGCCAAACAGTCTTAATTTTTGAAGTAACATTTTTTATTATTATATAAAAAAGACTGTTCTACCATATATAAAAAGAGTAATAAATAAAAGTGGTAATATTTTGGAAAAAATATTATTCACATTTAAATTCCTTTTTTTATTTTTTAAAAAAAAGAAGATTTTTATATGCTAAAAAGAAATTACTTTGGTGTGTCATGGTATATATGAAATTTTACAGAAAATTTGTTAACATTCATACATTGGACAGTCCAATCACAGAGTAAGCATAAGAAAGGAAGGATAAATGTTGACAGTTAACAAAAAATCTTATTCAGTAGCCATTTATTCTCACATCAAATTAACTAACTATGATTTCGATTTTAATAAAACACATATTCTAGCAAACGTGGTACACTATGACTAGATATTGCTAAGAGAAGCTATAAATATTTTTAAAAGACCCAAGAGCATAAATGAAAAGTGTCAATTTGAGAAAATTAACAATATTTGGGAAAAGCTATGGGGGAATAAAATATATATTTTTTAAAAAAATCTTCTCAACCTATATAATTAGAAAATGGGGAGAAAATAAAAAAATAAAATAACGCTTTTAAATCTCACCACACACATTCTTTTGATTCAAAAAGAAAAGGCTATGGGGAAAGTAATTGTTATTCTACTGAAATGTGAGCTATTTAGCTATTATATTTTTTATTATATGGAATTTTCTGGAAATAACACTATGAATTCATCATTTATCCATGAGAAAAGTAGAATTATATATAATATAAAGTGTTTGCTAATAGTTCTATGCAAGTTTATTTTATTTTTATTTTATTTACTTTTTAGAGTTAAATGCAGCAGGAAAATGCATTCAACATCTTTATACATTACTGATGAGAGCTATGATTTCAAAACCGTTTTGGGGATGGGGATAAATCTAGATAGAGATTTGAATGCATTCTCTAGCCACATTTATCATAAAAAATAAAATAAAAATAAAATAAGCTTGTTGAGAGTTATTAGCACCCTTTATATTACATCTGTAAATACAAGCTAAATAAGTGATGTGATGTATGACTTGATTTTATTGTATATATGAATTTTTGATCATGTTGTAATCATTATCAACTGAAATAATGTAAAAAAAATCAAATATCACATAATACTAAAAGTTTGTCTAATTATTATGCAACCTTTAAATTGGTTTGAAAACATTGCCTCTTTAATTTTTCTATTTATGTTATGTTTTTATTTAGTATTCTTGTGATCTCTATACTAATGATAAATCTGGAATTGCTTTATGGTTAAAGAAAATTAAGGATTTTTTTTACTTTAGCATTTTTACATGATTGTATAATAATTGTTATTTTAGTCTGTTTTCCTAGTTATTTCTTAATTGATCAATATATAACTTTTTGCTTTCACATATAATTTGATATGTAATACTACCTAGCTCACAGCATCGCTATGAATACGAGGTAAAGCACCTCGAAAGCGCTTAGCGTATATTAATTCCTGTATATTATTGTAGCTTCACATTCAAGCGTGACATACGCTTAATTTGTTTTATAAATAAATCATTTTCTAATTGGAAGAATATAAAATTAAACATTGTATTGAAAACTATGTATTTTTTATAAATTTGAATTGGAAGTTATTTGAAAATATCTTAAATATCCAATTACCTTATTTACACTTCTGTTGATTTTGTAATGTTTACTCTTAAATTTATTCAATATGTATAGACTTTGTTTTCAATAGTAGCCTACATTTATAAATTCAAGAGGAAATAGTTTAGTATTTTGGTTTTATTGTTTATATTTAAAGATAACCAATTTATGTATCATAGATACATGTGATTTGTAATAAATATAATAACTATGTTAATAGGTTTGACAATTTATATTTTTTTGTTTTCTATAGGAAACTGCATTTACAAATTCTAGAGAAAATCGTTCAGTATTTTGGTTATATTATTTTTATATATAAAGTTGTAATAATTATATTTGTAAAGTGCATACTCATTACATAAAGTAATATATATTAAGGCTATAACCTTAAGACTATGGGGTTGGAAAAAAAACGACCATATGGGGCCTCTGAAATCTTGTGTTAAAGATTTTCAGAAGTCCCTGCTGTCGTTTTTTTCAAGCCCTTAGTCTTAAGGTTATAGCCTTAATATATATATATATTATAACGGTCGGGGATGATGGTGAAGTTTACAGTCTTACCGCATCTGCCGACAGAGCGCCACTAGGCTACTTTGAACCTAGAAAATTTATAAAGTCAACAGATATGTGATGTTAAGATCATGGCCGTCAGCCCTAGTCACTAGCTCAAGTAGACACAGAAACTTATATATTTTGTAAAATATATTTTTAATAATAATAAAGGCAATCACTGTCAGTATTAATAACACAAAAAAAGGATTTTATTTACGTATATAATTAATAACGCACAAACTTAAAAAATAATTTTTATAACAAAAGAAAGTTGTTTTATTCTGTTTCATTAGTTATTATTTTATTTGTTTTTAACTTTTATTCTTAATCTTAGAAGTGTTCAGTATAGATGAGCTACCCAGACTATGCACCTAAAAGACTTTCAAACATTTGATTCCGGGCTAAATATCCGCAGCCATACCAATGCTCGCTTCCAGATATATATCAGCAACCAATGCAATATGAACAGGTTAGCATCGAATCACGCCACCAGGAATGTGTGTCTGAACAGTGTGATATTATTGGAGAAATCATGAGCTTCAACCAGTATAGGAAAGTGCTTCTATCTGGCAAAGGAATCATGTATGTAATATAAAGAGAACACGCTATGTATAGATGGGAGAGCGGTCTTATCTTGCCAACTTATCTTTTCAATCCATAGAGCTGGAATGGGTCAATGGTGCAGGAAATATGTCTGCATCCATTTTCAACGATATGACTTCCTCTTTGGGGTCATGCATTCAGTTGGACTCGTCGCCCTAGGTGCTAACATACTTCACATTACATTGATATAAACATCCATATATCTTTCCACCTGCATTGACATAACTATGAAACAAATAGTCCAAAATCAAAACCCTCTTTAAAAGTAACATATTTAAACTAGTCTAGCAGCCATCTATACTCAACTAACATTTAAATCATTTTATTAATGTAATTCAAAACAAAAAATATTTAGTTTATAGTTTTAAAATCATTTTAAAATGAGCATTATATTTAACTTATTTTCTTTCCAGAAATACTATTTTAACCTATTTTTAAAATTTAATAATGCACAAATAACAAGGTGTTTCTATTTTTAAATTTAAGTTTGCAATCGCAAACCCCTACCCTATTACAAACAGATATTAATTAAGCATGAATAAAAATATAAAAAAAAATATAATAATTTTTTTTAAGAGATTACATTTAAGACTTTAAATAAGAGTTTATAGAAATAAAGTTCAGGTTTGCTTGAGAGAGAAAGTCTATTATTCATTTAAAGACAGATAATGTTTGAAGATTTTAAAATTAACAGTTTATATTTCATTTATAAATTTATACTTTCCTTTGTTCGTGCTTGTTCCTTCGCGAAGAAGATTCAAATTTATACAAGATCCATTTCTTGTGGGCAATGACGATTTATGAAGATGCATTTACAATGTTTTCTGAAGATGGTACCAGTAGTTTGATCCTGGGATCCGTAGAGAAGAAAGCTGCCTTCGGCCGGCTGCACCGAAGGAAGCACGATGAAGCTAATTCCATTTTTTTTTTTTTTTTTTTGTGATGACGATAACTTTTAAAATTATTTTTACAGATGAATTCAAAACTTTAATTTTCTGATTCTCCAACTAACTATTTCGTTTTGATTTCTTTTTATAGTACTCTGGTACTTGGCCTCTGAAATGCATGGATTCATCAAATTTATTTCATTATTTATATTTTATTGGTTTATTCTTTGTGTCCAAGATAAGATTTTGGGTTTTCCACTGAGGTCTGTGTCTCTATCTCTGGGCGGGAACTCTTATCTATTTTGTAATTATTTTTTTAATTGTCATTTTGCCTTAAGGATCTGTTTGTAATTTTTCTTTTTAAGATTAAAAACTCTTTGCTATTATTAAAATCAAAAGTTTTTTATTATATATTTTATTTAGAGATTAGAATCTTTGCTTTGATTCTATAATTTATTTATTTTTTTAAAGCTTATTTTTATATTTAAATCAATCAAACATATTAATAAATTAATAATTCGTTATTTGTGCATTTTGACAGTTTGTTTTTAATTCTGTATTAGATAAAAAAAGTTACTATTAAAATTTGAATGTAACGCATATATATATATATATATATATATATATAATTTGAAATTTTTTTTAAAGATTATCAATTTATGTATCATAGATACTGGATATTGGTAATAAATATATCAACTATGTTAATAGGGTTTCACAATTTATATTTGAAACAGTCAGTTTTTGTAATACATTTGCAAATCAAAAAAATTATTTTTTTTCTATTTTGTTACTTAATTGATATTCCAATTTGAGGTTTTTAAATTGGTTCATTTATGTAAAAGTGTTTAACTAATATTTCAGAACTACAAACAAAAACATCTACATAATTAGCATTTATTTGAATAAATTAAAATTATTCAGAACTTAATTACTACAACTTATTATGCAAGTCTATACAATAAAGATTTCAATTCATTTTAAGTCTTGATGGCTTCTATTTATGTATATTAATATCTATGCTGCTTTAAACTATATTACTTCTATTTTCTAAATAATATAAACAATTGGAATGAAGTTTGAAAGTTATAATTGGCGATTTCTTACTCTGATTTGATAATTGGTTGTATATATAATTTTAATGAGGTTTATTTTAATGTTTTTGGGTTATAATTCTTCTTTCTGTAGTCAAGTTGTAATCTTTAGTACATATTTAAACTTATTAAAACATACTTAAATGTGGATTTCCACTATTATTGTTTACAAAAAGTTGCCTTGAAAACAGATTGAATTTGTTGTTTTTTATTGATATCATTAATGTTCATATGCTGATGCTATCATCTATATATAAGAAAAAAAATGATATTTTAAAAGTATACTTTTTAATTGATGACTAATCTTGTGTTTCAGATAATCCTCTGTACTGTGATAAAAATATATTTCTGTTGATAAGTTATCTAAAAGCTGTACAAAGAAACATCTACTTTATTGATGCAGATTCGACTAGGTGTAAATATCCTGCAGAGTTTTCAGGGAAACCTATAATGCAGTTGAATTACAGTCGTTTGTTTCCAATTGAAGAAGATCATTAACATATGTAAATGCTTTATCATATTCAAAAACGATATAATATTTATAGGTTTTAATAATACAAAATTTAATACATTCAATATAATTTTCATTTGCATTATTTATTGAATTAATATTTAATACTAATCACACAATCTTATATCTCTGATACACATGACCACACACATGTAAAAAAAAATAGTCGCAAATATGCATACTTTGTGCTGAACCAGCATTCATCTGTTGGGCGTGCTTATTGTCTCCCATAATATATATATATATATATATATATATATATATATATATATTTTTATATATATATATATATATATATATATATATATATATATATAAAAAATCAGTGCAGGGTTTATATTAAGATAACAAATCATCACACTTTAATGAGCAGGCTTCAATCTACCCCACCTTCACCTCTTCAGCCATTCATACCATTGAAAATCTGATGATGGAAAATCCAAATTCCAGGCTACAGCCAATTTGTTGTCATGCCCATGTTGACATGAAGTCACCCTGACCCCTCATATATAAGACTTTATCCATTTAAATGCATGCATAGAAGAAAGATAGGCAGAATGTAGGCAGAATGACTAATATTTGAAATACAGGCATTCTTCATATACCTGGAGCTTATCCCCTATATTTACAATTAAGGACCAAGCATAAGAAGAATGTCTATATTTCAAATATTACACAATAAGTTTCCATCTTGATGATGCCTTCTGCTATGTATTTAAATTCATAAGTTCCAATATATGAAAAGACAGAGTGAATTGAGGTCAACATGGGCATGGTGATAATATTGGAATCAGCATAGAATTTTGGTTTTCCATCAACTGATTTTCAATAGTATGATTTGCTGAGCAGTTGGAGTAGATTGAAGCTTTTCCATTAACATGTGAACATTTGCTATCAAATATATATATATATATATATATATATATATATATATATATATATATATATATATATATATATATATATATATATATATATATATATTGTAATACAACCACCATCCAGTTAAACACCAGCCACACTTATAATTATGTGATCGACCGTTTCACCATCGATGATGATTACCACAAGCAAGAAGCCAATATACACCCCAAAATTGAGTATATATTCTTAATTGAACACTGACATAATATAAAATATCATCCCAGCATTATATTTCCCAATTAAACGCTTCTTCTCTGCTGGGCAAATTATTCAAATCGAATAATTTGTTCTGCCCAGCGCTTGGAATATTTATAAATTTATTCCCGGAATTATCACGGTATGGCAGGAATATCAATTATAGCCCTTCTTCTTTCCCTTTATTTACGATACGAAAGGACTTATTTATCCATTTCGATTGCTTTATTGTTATTACTCCTCACTTATTAAACTTGTTAGCTCGAATGACCTAGATTTAATTCATTCTAAATATTTATTCGCTTGGTAAAGAAAAGAAAACGCAAATGACTATTCACTTCCTTTTATAAATAAACTTTTAATTTGCAATTCGTTATTTCTAATGACATAATAAAATCATAAAAACACACATATACCTATCACACACCAACATAATATACACATAAATAAAATAGTAAAGAATATAATTCAAATTAACCCTTAAATAAACTAGCGTAACCCAATTGTTACTTTCTTATACATTATTATAGTAAAATCATAAGTTCTTTTAATTATATTTGTCCGAAGTATTGCGCAAATTTTAATAGTTTTCGTTTCTGACTGCTTTCTTTGTTCACAAATTAATTCTGACATGCATGTATTAATAATAGTTACCTAGGTATGGAGTCCTCAATGACGGATCAACCATCAAGTGGGAAAATTTCCCTTCTTTTGCAGAGATGGTTGCTCGTTTTTCCGACGTCCCAGTTAGTGGGGTGAGAGTTTATAATCTTTTGGCGGTTTGATTTCTTTCTAATTCCGAATTTAAGTAGGTTTTCATCTATTTAAATATCCTATTACGAATCTTCAGGCAGATCTGGTTCCATAACGGCGGTCTCTTCTCGGCAGCATTTTAGATGTTATAGGTAGTGAGCGAATCGTTGGATGGAGATAGACTGAGCAAACGCCCGTTATTCGCCACTAGCCCTCCATGTTAGCATACCCAACTAAGTTCGTTAACATTTGAATAATATGTCCTCGCTATTCTCTAGACAGTTTTTCCCTTCTATTATTTTTATGTTAAGTTTTAGCCAGCAAAAGAAAACACAACCCGTTACTTCTAAATCAGCTCTGCTTATTACTCTCTGCTATCGTTCTATCGAATGTTACTAATTGCATCATTCCTTTTCATTCTTTATCTTGTACCAATCTATCTGGATTTTTTGTACTAGTTTTACATTTTTTTAATTTTATAATTACAATTATTTTCTTTCATTCTTTTGATACATTTAAGATATTGAATGTTACTAATTGCGACATTCCTTTACATTACTTTATCTTGTACCAATCTATCTAGAAATTTGGTCCAAGTTTTACATTTTTAATTTTACAATTACAATTATTTCTTTCATTCTTTTGATTCGTGATTTACTTATTTAACAAAGAAAGAAAGAGACGCGTTCATTATACACCCCTCCCCTTTCCTTTCTAATCTTCAATCTTTATTTAGTTTTTTCTAATTTCTTTTAAAATAAGTTTTTAGAATCCTTTTAACTAATTTTTTTTTTTATTGGTTTTCTATTTCTTTTAACGAAACCCTTTTTCTTTATTATTATTATTATTGAGGATCAATAATATATATATATACATGCGAGACTATATTATATGTAGATATCGCAATATATATATCAACAGATGGCGTTCTACCAAAAACACCGTAAAGCATATGTTTACTTAAACATCAGAGCATGTATTCACTATCTTTAACTTTAATTCCACTTTCAGATCATGATTTCAAGCTTTTTGCTATCATCAGTGAAAGACAGGAATTTTAGAAACTAGATCTAAACATAAACTCTGAGTGTTTATGAAACAGTTTCTATTCAGCTTGCAAGCGTGAATTTTTTAGACATGTAATGTCTTCAAACTCAGCATAGCAAGCCAGATAGCTATATGGGTCTGATCTCAGTTCAGCATCACCACATAGTAGAAGCCTCTGCAATATATATCATTGCTAGAAAGACCTCAAAGGTACATTTGTGAAAAACAAAAAACAAGTTAAAAACTTGCTATTACTTGTATTTATGACAACAGTTGGCATTCTACCAAAAACCCCATCAACCATATGTCTACATAAACGTCAGAGCATGCATTCACTACCTCTAACTTTAATTCCACTTTCAGATCATGATTTCAAACTATTTGCTAACATCAGTGAAAGACAGGAATTTTAGAAACTAGATCTAAACACAAACTCTGAGTGTTTATGAAACAGTTTTTATTCAGCTTGCAAGCATGAGTCTTTTAGACATGTAATGTCTTCAAACTCAGCATAGCAAGCCAGATAGCTATATGGGTCTGATCTCAGTTCAGCATCACCACATAATAGAAGCCTCTGCAATATATATCATTGCTAGAAAGACCTCAAAGGTACATTTATGAAAAACAAAAAACAAGTTAAAAAATTGCTAATGCTTGTATTTATATCAACAGAAGGTGATTTTGGTAGAACGCCATCTGTTGACATAAATACAAGCATTAGCATATTTTTAACTTGTTTTTTTGTTTTTCATAAATGTACCTTTGAGGTCTTTCTAGCAATAATATATATTGTAGAGGCTTCTACTATATGGTGTTGCTGAACTGAGATCAGACCCATATAGCTATCTGGCTTGTTATGCTGAGTTTGAAGACATTACATGTCTAAACGATTCACGCTTTCAAGTTGAATAGAAACTGTTTCATAAACACTCAGAGTTTGTGTTTAGATCTAGTTTCTAAAATTTCTGTCTTTCACTGATGATAGCAAATAGCTTGAAATCATGATCTGAAAGTGGAATTAAAGTTAGAGATAGTGAATGCATGCTCTGACGTTTATGTAAACATACGCTTGATGGTGTTTTTGGTAGAACACCATCTGTTGACATAAATACAAGCATTAGCAAGTTTTTAACTTGTTTTTTTTTTTGTTTTTCATATATATATAATAAAAACACACAATTACTTATCTATAAAACTGCTTTAATATTTCAACCAGCAGACTGGTTTTCAGCAGAAAGCACCAAAAAATGGATATTTCCAAAATTTAAACGCTAAAATATTAAAGACAGTTATGTATCAGATAACAAAAGTAACTCCTATAGTCTAACAATCTATACAAAACGTTGTATAAAAATACAAAAAGATAAAAAAAATTTTTTTCACAAAGAACTTATTTTAAAAATCTAAAACCATTCATATATTATTATTATTATTATTATTATTATTATTATTATTATTATTATTATTATTATTATTATTATTATTATTATTATTATTATTATTATTATTATTATTATTATTATTATTATTATTATTATTATTATTATTATTATTATTATTATTATTATTATATATCAAAAACAATAAATTATACTATTATATATATGTACACACAAAAAAACTGTATATATATATATATATATTCTACTATATGTATTTTACTCTCTCTCTCTCTCTCTCTCTCTCTCTATATATATATATATATATATATATATATATATATATATATATATATATATATATATATATATATATATCATTGGATTGCATTTGTGCAGTTAAAATAAAATAGCCCATTCGTTAGATATCAATTGTAATGGATTGGTTTATAATGTTAATCTCTTATATAACTATACCATAGGTTTGGGCAGCAAATTATAATGATCTGCATTTACACATGAGAAGATAAAATTTAAGCATGAATAAAATATAGTCCAATCATTGATTAACAATTGTAATATTATCTATCCGACTAGCTATATATGAATTATTTATTGATCCAGTCACATTGTTTCATGTGTATATATTTTGAAGTTGTCCCTTCCCCAATTTAAAGCAGTATAAATTAAAATAAAAACTGATGTTGGTTCAATTAATGAAATTTTGAAAAAAGAAACAATAAATAGTTGACAGTGACTTGTATAATAGTGTTTCAGCTAGTTATAAAAGCAAAATGTTTAAATTTATGAAGGAAAAATCAATATTTTAAAATCTACAATTAAATAAAGAAAATATAAATCTTTACAATTAAAAGTCACACTTTCCAGGTATAAGTTAAACAAATGATCAAACATTTAGAAAACTTGAAGTTTAAAATATAATATTTTGTAGAGCTGAATGTTTTCAAGTTACAGAATAGAAAGGCTGTAAGACAGCATCACTTTCATTGCATTCTTGCCGCAGGCAATGAAAGTTAATATTTTTTTTAGAAAAACACATGGGCATATAAGAGATTAATTAAATGAAAAAGTCTTAGTCATAAAATCACTTCTCACTCAAAAGTGAACTCTCCAATAACCAAGGTAAATAAACACATGGTCCTCAAAGAAAATCATCATCACCAATAAGTTTAGCATGAAGCTAGGTTTGTGATAAGAATAACAGGAGAGTTTAAAAGGAACATTAAAGAAGTTACGAGTATTAGCATCAGTTACAAGTACAGTTAAAATTGGACTTGCTGTAAATTAATAGTTAAAGCCATGTCATAGTGAATCTCTTCAATAGTATCTAGGTGTTGCATTGCCAATAATGGCTACAGTAGTGTTGTTATGAAAAAGAACTAAAAGTAACCCATTAAGCCATAGAATGAAAAAGCAGCTGTTCTATCCAGTAAAACCTAACATGTCTGGCTAGAAAGTATAGCCCTCTCTCCTTCTGCATTATGAAGTAATCTGCAACATGCCTAAATGAACATTGACAGAAACTGTATATACCATTCAGCCTTAAAATAATCCACTATTAATGCAAGTGTTACAAGTATTGGAGGATCACCAAAAATAAATTTCATGATAAGGATGTTAAATAATATATGAAATATTCTGGAAAATAAAAAATAGAAGATGTATTTATGATCGAAATGTTAAGCAATCATTTAAGTGTCATTATGATTACTGAAACGAGAAAATGAAAACGTAATAACAGTTATAATTGCATCAACTACTTTTTATAAATTTAATAAATATTGACTTGAAATTAAGCTCTATAATAAAAGTATGCATGTCATAAGAATAAATTTAAAATAGACATTCTGTGATTTAAATATGTTTGTATATATGTGATTCTAAGATGAAACAAATAAGCAAAATAATGTTACCTGAATTTATAACATAAAAGAAGAATAATACTATAGTTAAAATTAAAAAGGAAGGAAACATTTGGTAACTAATTAAGCAAGTATTTGACTTTTATTATAGAAATCGATAGCTGATTTTTCTTTGTTGCTACATATATATATATATATATATGATAAACAAAAATGCAAGTTAAAAAACTTGCTAACGCTTGTATTTATGTCCACAGATGGCGTCCTACCAAAAACACCTATCAAGCGTATTTTCGTTTACATAAACGTCAGAGTAGTTAGTATTCACTATCTCTAACTATAATTCCACTTTCAGATCATGATTTCAAGCTATTTGCTATCGTCAGTGAAAGACAGGAATAAAGAAACTAGATCTAAATACAAACTCTGAGCGTTTATGAAACAATTTCTATTCAGCTTGCAAGCGTGAATTTTTTAGACACGTAATGTCTTCAAACTCAGCATAGCAAACCAGATAGCTATATGGGTCTGATCTCAGTTCAGCATCACCACATAGTAGAAGCCTCTGCAATCTATATCATAAACAAAACACTTTGAAAGAGATATTGAATTCTATCTCTCTCAGTGTTTCTGTAAACAAGCTTGATAGTGGGCTATTGGTAAAGCACCATCTAGTGATCATATATATATATATATATATATATATATATATATATATATATATATATATATATATATATATATATGCGAATATTATATCCAAATTGAATTAGTAGTTATAAAAACATCATTTACTTTTACAAAATTAGATATGTATTTCAGCTACATCTGGAAAACAAAATATATTTGTCATAAAAAATGATTTAAAATAAACCTACCCAGATATATGTATATTCTGTAAACTGATCATGCTAACCAAAGAAGTGTTCATAGTTTTATCTACCTGGATTAAAATATGAGTCTCAAACCTGCATCTACATAATATACATAATATATGTCTACATACCCGAATTAATTGAGAATTCTTCTACACACGTGTATGTAATATATGTCTACAGACCTGAATTAATTAGAAATGCCTTTATCTGCCTCTATATAATATATATCTACATACCTGAGTCAGCTAGAAATGGTTTCATATGATATAAGTTTACATACCTGAATGGATTAGAAATGCTTCTACATAAGATACATCTGCATACCCAAGTTAATGGAGAATTATTCTACACACATGGATGTAATATATGTCTACAAACCCGAATTAATTACAAATGCCTTTATCTGTCTCTATGTAATATGTGTATACATTCCCTAATTAATTAAAGCCTCTTCTATACACGTGGATTAAGTATACGCCTATATACATGAATGAGAAATCAAACCAGCCTAGGAGTATAAAGTAAAATATCCGTGATGTACACATGGATATGTAAGCTTCCGAAATATAAACCGTCAATAAATTTTTTTTTGAAGGCATTACTACCCAAAACACTATTACTTAAATAATTTTTTGTTATAATAATAAAACCAATCTATTTAATCAGTTTCATTTCAAATCACTCGTCATTCAGTGTACTTGTTTATGGGAATCTCATGTTTCCTGAGCTAGGTCTGGAATAACCAGAATTATGTGAGTAATGTTTTAGTAAGCTGGGACTCTAGTGGCACCATTTGAGAAACCAAACATACATTTCTAGATGTCCCAGTCTCTTTAAAGCTACACCTTCTGATGAGCAGAGAATATGGTTGTAGAGGGGGGGGTGATGTAAATATTGGGTAATGCCAATCTAGCAAGAAAGGAAAAGTAAGAACTAGTTTGGTTACAATATAGATACCAAAGAGCAATTATAAAAGAGCTTAATTGACTTAATCCCACAGTTTAACACAACCAGTGAGATTTGATTACTCAAATAAAATATAAATCGGAAGCAAAGGGAATTTTATTGAATGGAACCTATATTTTTAAATGTGCACATATATGCAAAACAATATGCTACTTACTTGTGACTCGTGCAATTAATTATAAAATTGAATATTGACAAAACACAAAAATTGTAATATAAATAATTTTCATACTCAAGTATTGTATAATGACCATTGCACTTAAAAGAAAAAAAATTCAAATAAATCACAAAGTCATTTTATAAATATAATTATTACAACTTTATATTATCTTAATAGATTTCTAAGCATAAGATGTCAACACTGATTCGTTGTCCGTAAATTGAAAGATTTCGCGAATGTTAATGTGTTATAGAATTAGTGGACTTAATCAGTAAGGTATTGAATAGCCTTATGCTCTCAAATCAAAATGTTGTAGCTTCTCCTATTTATTTAGAAAGTAGGTTTAGAAAAGGATGGCCACTTTTGTATTTTAAATAAATCTTGTGTTAAAGATTTGCAGAAGTCACTACTGTCGTTTTTTTTCAGGCACATAGTCTTAAGGTTATAACTTAATAAATATTACTCTAAAGTCATTTTATATAAAACCAATAGTATATGCTTTATTTTTAATTGCTGCTTAATTTTATTTTCAAATGGCACTAGTTATATTCAAACAATATACAATATCTGTTTCTCTATTTGTTTTTCTTTTATATTGTTCAATTTCACAATTTTTTTCTAGCAATAGGCATGGATTGGCATTTGTGTCTAAATAAGAAACATCTACTGTTAAACATAAAGAAAGATACAATAACAGAAAATAATAAATATCATAATATAATAACTGAAACACAGGCTTATTCTATACCTGTGTCTATATATGTAATATATAGGGTATATGAGCACAGACTTTCAGATGACCCATCACTCTCCACTCTATCTAATAACACTGATACACTCAAGCACATGGGTCATCTGAAAGTCTGTGCTCATATACCATATACCCTATATATTAAATATAATAGTTTTTTTTTAAATAACAGTTAACAATCATAGATATGTTCTTTAAGGTCAAACCACATTAACTTTGACACAAAATCATCAGCACTTTCTTCATATTTTGCAGAATATCTATGTAACCCATTTTGTGTTAAAACTGTAATTATCGTTTAAACTGCAAAGACTAACTTCTTAAATTTATTATCTACAATAAAGTGTCTATTATGGCTCAAAAGGTTGCTTATCTCCAATTATAAATAAGGCAAAACTCTCCATACAGTAGTGCCACCCTGTGCCAACCAGAGTAATCAATGGATGCCAGAAGGGTTATGCATAGAATCCCTATCTAATGCATACTCATTGATTATTCTGGTTGGCACAGGGTGGCACTACTGTATGTAGAGTTTTGCCTTGTTTATAAGCAATTATGTGCTAGTATAAGAGATGGTGATCATGTGATGCTAAGTGGTTTACCTCCAATTATATTATCACTCATTCTGAGGATTGAATAAATGTTTATCACAGCATCACACAACTCTTAATATACTAAATTTATGTTTATAAAAATAATAATAACAATTCTCAATCCTACATATGAAGAAATACAGACATGAAGTACATTAAGATGTCTACAAACTGAACTACCTTTTAAACATGATCCTATTATGAAGATATGAATTATTTTCTGAAGGAGAGTGTTCAATACTTATATTAGATATTAAACACTAACATAATACATTAGATGTATATTTATAAATGATTCTTATGATAGTAAATGACAATAAATTCGACTTCTAGCATAATGCATATAAATTAAAACAAGTGCAGAGAGTTGTAATGACAAATTATATGCAGTATATAATTATTTATGTTGATGAATCAAAATTCAAAACCAATTTACTTATTTAATGTATAAGGGAAATAATAAATATGTAAACATTAGAAACCAGAAACCTCCTAAACATAGCAATATATATATATATATATATATATATATATATATATATATATATATATATATATATATATATATATATATATATATATATATATATATATATATATATATATATAGTAATCAATAGTTCTCAGTGTTGTCAAAGCAACCTCTCACCTTTTTTAATAATAAGAGTGGAAATCCACTCTTACAAATGGTCCGATGAATATATGGACACTTAAAGGAAGCAATATGACCACAGAGATTGAAATATTGATACAATGAAGTTTAAATAAACCTCTTTTAAACATAAAATAAACATGTTAATGTAATGCAGACTAATAAATAGTCAATTATAGCATTACAAACTGCAAAATTTTTAAATTACTCATGTACTATAGTGAAATAATGCTTAAAGCTAAATGAGATAATATGTAAACATTACAAAACAGTCATCACCTAAATATACCAATAGAGATAGTAATCAATATTTTTATTGTTGTCAAAGCAACCTCTCACATTTTTTAATAATAAGAGTGGATATCCACTCTTACTAATGGTCAGATGAATATATATGGACACTTAAAGTTTGCAACTTGACCACAGAGAATGAAATATTGATACAATGAAGTTTAAATAAACCTCCTTAACACATGAAAAACATGTCCATGTAATGCAGACTAATAAATAGTCAATTATAACATTACAACCTGCAATACTTTTAAATTTCCTATGTAATATTTAAATAATAAGTGAAATTATGCTTAAACTAAATGGGATAATCTTTGTGGTCAAGTTGCAATCTTTAAGTGTGCATATATATTCACTGGACCATTAGTAACAATGGATTACCACTCTTATTATTAAAAAGATGAGAGGATGCCTTGACAACAGTGAGAAATATCGATTACTATCTATATTAGTATATTTAGATGATTACTGGTTTCTAATATGTACATATCCCATTTAGCTTTAAGTATTATTTCACTTATTATTTAAATAATACATCATCGATTTAAAAGTGTTGCAGTGAGAAATATTGATTGTTATCAACATTGTTATACCATTCGGCCTGTTGGGTTTGATTTGTTCCTTGATTTTGTTTTCCTTGAGAGAATTTTTTTTTCTTGTTTTTTTTTTTTTTGACAACGATGCAGTGTTTATCTGAATAAGTGATTTTCATTCTTGCTTTCCTTTTTTCATTCCAAGTCTTTTCCTTCCATCATCTTTCTTCTTCAGAGCTTGATTTTTTCTGATTTGTGTGACTTCTTTTTTTCCCCATGTATTCTTGATCGGTGACATCCATTTCATACTTGATTGGTGACATCCATTTTATACTCTGCTTCTGAGCTGTTAAACTCTGCTCATTTCTGTGTGTATTGCTTTATCTTTATAAATGATAATTTTGTTTGTAATTGTTTTTGGCTTTTCCCTGTTTTTTTCCTGGGTGGGAGTTGCATTTTGTTTTGGATCTTTTCCTATTTTGCTACTGTCAGGACTTTGATTAACTGCATCTAGTGAATGTGTATCATTGATTCTGTGTTGTTGTTCTGTATCATGCATTAAGGTTTTGTCTTGTTCTGTTTCTTTTTTTGTATTTGTGAATTTCATGAATGAGGTGTTTTACTGAGCAATTCCTACTTGTTTTGTCTTTTGGGAATCTGGTCTATGTTTCCTGGCTTTTGCTTTTTCTTGTTCTTTTTGGTCTTTATATAGGTTTATAGCTTGGTTGTGTGCTGGCTGGTGGTTTTCCATTTCTTTCAATATCAGACTTTCCTTGGTTGTTTTTATTTTCTGTGTTTGTAAGGTTATTAATCTTTCCATAGTCTTTAATATGACTGATGGAGTGTATGCTGTGGTTTCTTTGAATTTATGAAATTTGTTTTTTCTACTTCCACAATCTGGGTATATTCTTGCCAGACATTCTTTTACTAGGTGTGATCTTTGTAGGCAGTAGAAACACTGAGGTCTCACTCCACAAAAGGTTAACATCATACTTTACTACTGTGGGAATGTCTGTCTGTGTTATTTTTTTAAGTGTATATCAAAAGTTGCAGTATTTGTTAAGATAAGTCTTCCTGCTCTCTCTTTTGGGAGGTATTTGAATTCTGATATTTTACCATATATACAGAGTGTGTCTTGTAGTTGTACTTCAGTGAAGTTTATTATGCAATTTTTTATGCTACCTGAAAAAACCATGGGTCTTGTGAGCTCGATATAGCATAGAAATCTTTCACCTAGTGTTTTTATTTGTACTTTTGAAGTTGTTTCTGTTTGCCCAGTTTATAAATTCTATCGCAATATAGCGGTCATTTGGGTGGGTTAAAATTCTGTGTATAATTTCACCCAGACTGTTTTCTTTTATCATTGTACAAATTTTATCGAATGGAAATTTATATAGGGAGGGTTTGGCATATTTTATTGCAATAATTATGTTTTTATAGCTATTGTAATTAACTAGCGATTTATATAGGTTGTTTGGAATTGTTTCATTAAATTGTTTATTAAGGTTTTGGTATTGTCCTTCTGTAAATTAGTCTGTGTAAAGGTTTGTTGGGTTGTATGTGTGTTATATGAATCGTTACTGTGTTCTATGTTTTGTTTAATAATGTCAATTAAAAATTGATTTGGGTTATCGCATTTAGATTTTTCTGTAACGTAGGTATTATCGTTATGTTTCGCTATCTGTGCATAAGAGTTTATTTGTAGATGTTATTTGACTTATTGGGCTATTTAGGCTGTTAATTTCGTTTGGGTTTATTTGCTTTTTTGTTCAAAAACTTTTGATCATAAAAATTTGACAAAATTGCAAAATATAAAATAAACATTACAGTGTAACGAAATCTTATAATAACGCATATTTAAACAATATTTAAACAATACACGCATGATCAAATAACTAAATACTCTTTAAAGAACATTATTTATTATTATTTTACCATAATATAATCTGTAGTATAAATAGAATTAAATATAACATAATTAATTTTAATAAATATTTAAATGACAGAGCAGTTTTTTACCGAAGTCAGGCATATACGGAAAAGTGTTTAAAATCTCATTACAGGATCTGGAAATATTTGCAATTAGTAACGGGGTTTAAATTAGGTAAATGGGTGAAATATCATGAGGCTCGGATTGAACTTAAATCTGACTGCTTCAATATATATATATAGTGATGAGGCCATTCTTGTTTATATCTGTAACTCATTGATTTATTGGTCCAATCAATAAGTATGAAGAGCATACTAAGTGTCAATGTCAACTTACAGCCTATTCCTGATTGATTCAACTCCGCAAAGTAATATTTTCTTTTCAGATATGTTTAAAACTCATACAACATATGTTTTGGCATGTCTTTTTATTAGAGACCAAGATGGTCTCACTAGCAATACAGTTGTAAATGTACCCCCTTTTAAGAGATCATGTCAACACGAGGTCATAGTTCTTGGGATTTTTAACAAAGTGGTATGCTGCAATACTGAACGAACTTGGTGAAATGGACAAATAAAAAGTGAACAAAGGCAGAACATTTATAACAATAAAATAACAGTTTATTCAATAACAGTGTGTGGGTGAATTTTTTACCCTTTCAATCTATTATCATTACAACATTCATACTACAAAATAGAAATATAGAATGCATAAGCATCTAATTATAATGTAAACACATATACAACATATAAAAATAATTTAGTATAGTAGATTATTCACAATTTAGAGAAAGAAAAATTACACTCATTTAGAAATATAGTGAAAACTGAAAAGTTTATCTTACTTCAGTTCTTGTACATAATCCTGTGCTATTTGAATCTGGTCTTTTGTTAAAACAGACATGTAGTTATTCTCATAAAAAATAACGCTTCTGTTAGTTATAATATTCCTTAAGTATGTGCATTTTTTTCCTTTTATGAAGTTTCATGTATATTTCTTATTTAATTAAAACATTAAAATGAATCATTCCTCTTCACATTATAAGACATCAATATATTTAAGTGATTTTCCTTTTTTTTTACAAAAAGAAATGTAAATTGTACAAAGATTAATACATTTGTTATGACATTTGTCCAATGATTTGTCTATAGTTAGCTGGTCATTTTCTTAGTAAGTCATAGTTAATTATTTATATGTGATAGAGCTAAAATGAGAGCTGTTATATTCTTTTTTATACTAGTCATTCAGTGAGATATTTCACCTTATTCTTCCATGAAGCCTTGTACTGCTGAACAATGAACACTCAACCAGCCACTTGTTTAATATTTATTGTAAATATTTACAAACCATCACACACCTTTTTAGTTTTTAATTTCTAGTGTACATATGCATGTTTATGTTATGATTTTCACAATAACTATGAAACCATGTGCATATTTTGTCCTAAACATAGGATACACTAACTGGGCTGACTGAACTCACTTAACTCTGAACTGAGTGGGCTGACTACTGGGATTGTGACAACTCTTTTTTATATGTTTCAGAATTTGTTACATTCATTCAATCTAGGTTATAGATTTATCAAAAAAATTAACTATAATCAATTGATTGTTGTTGTTTTTTTTTGTTTTGAAATCAGGTGGTATAATGAAATTAATTTTCTATTCATTATTTCTGCAATTAATTACAATATGCAACTATATTTTGCTAGAATATATAAAGAAAATAACAATTTCTTTTAAAAAAAACCATTATTTTATAGCATTCTGGACTACAACTCACATGAAATACTATTAGCAGATAAACATGGTTATAAACTTTATTATAGACAAACTAAGTTCAAATGAATTTCATTTAGAAAAATGGATATATATATATATATATATATATATATATCCATAGAATATAAATGATATTCATATATATATATATATATATATATATATATATATTCTGTAATAAAATTTATATTTAATATGAGTCATAGATTTTATTTCTAAATTGTAATAACCTAAATTTAATAGATATGTAAATTAGATCATAAGTTGAAGATGCATTAGCCAATCAGATGGTAAGTTGGATCTGGAAAAAAGTAGATGCTCTCATTTGTTTTAGCTTGCTTGCTTAATAGCTTGCTTAATAACTTAATAATATAATAACTTGTTAACTTATTATCAATATTTTCATCATATATCATAATCAGAATATTGCTTAGGCTACTTTTTAATTGAAGGATTATCAATTTACTAACTTAAAGTAATAATGCAGCCTTAAATCAAAAAAAAAAAAAACATTTTACTGGTTATTTTTATTGAAGCATAAGCCAACATCACACTAAAATATGGATTTAATACCAGAGATAATGTATTCAAAAGAATTAATGATGAAAGTCCAGCTAATAAAGAAAGGTATAATTTTTAATGTAATACGGAATATATATATATATTTATTTATTTATTTATAATACTTTGGATATTTGCAAGAGTGTTGTGCAGAAATGGTTTTCGAAGGACTAGCATTTTTATGCATTCTATTTTAAATATAAATAACTTTATTTGGAGAAAAAAGGTTATATTGGGAAAAAACTCAAATTTTAATATTTTTGAAAAAGTTGAAACGAATTTAATATTGAACCTAAAATAAAAATATACCATTTATGCTTATATTAGTAACCAAGTATATTTTTTAAAAAAAAAAAAAAAGATGCAGTGAATATTTAAAAAAAAATATTGCCTTTAAAAAGTTTATTACAAACTTCTCTTGGAAAATGATTAAATAGAAAAAAAAAAAAAAACAATATTATTACGGACATAAATTTTATGGCAGGTCGTTATTAAAAATATCGTAAATTATTTAATATTATAAAAAACTGTTTTTTTTTTAATTATTCGTCAGAAAAAAAATGGGTAATTAAAAAATATTATTCTGACAAAGAACAATATAAATGACTTTCTCTGAATTACTATAAAATGATATTTTTGAATGGAATATAAAATATGTATTTTCTATAAAAATACGCATGGATTTATATCGCTGACACTAATGCATCTAAAGCCCATAGAATCAAAGTGAATGGGAAAAGCTCCGGAGATTATTTTTAAAACGTTTCCAAGTGAAGTCACATTTAATAATTATTATTTTGGGAAACTACAGACAATGGACTGTAATTCATTGACATTCATAAACAGGATTAATAAGTAATATTCAAAATTATTATAGAGGAGGAGGGAAAGTTTTTGTTCTAAAGCTTTTGAACAGTAGTGTCGCTAAGTAACAAGCGCGCCGGGAACTTCTATGAAAATGTTAGAAGGAAGAAAAACTTTAAAAAATTGAACTTTATAAAGAAAGAATGGGAGGTTACTAACTATAGTTTTTATTATAATTTCGCATACTAATTGTAGTATTTATTAAGTTTTATTATTGTTAGGATAGGAAAAAGTACACTTAAATATTTTTATTTAATTTAACATAATTAATATTTTAAAGAATATTTTAATATTTTGTAAAGTTTTTCATAAACATTTTTTAAGATATGATAGTGATGCTGAATGAATGTTATTATTATTTAATACGTTTCCTTATTTTAAATATTGGACCAGAAGACGTCTAAGAGTGACTGATAAGTGTAGGGGCACTAAGTAAACTTTATAAAATATATTAATTTTATATGACATATATTTTATTGTCATTTACTAGAATTGCAAAGAATATTTTTATGATATTGCTTTGTTATATAAACGTATGAACATGTGTGTGTGTGTGTGTTAATTACACATTAACTTTTTTTTTTAATAATAATAATATTTTATTTATCCAAGTGAACAAATTAGTAATACAGTAATATAAACTCCATACAAGAAAAATCTTCAGCAAGGAGTTTAAAGTAGAATAACAAAATATAAGACTTAATACAAAAAAGCTAAGAAAATAAATTAAAAACACAAAATAGTCAAGCATTGGTGGTCGAGTGATCAGCACAGCCGCCTTACAAGCAGTTGTTCCAGATTTGCTTCCCAGCCGATGCTTTAACACATGAAAAAAAAAAAAAACCACAAAATATCATTTAGTATAACAACCGATGAAGTAAATATTTTTTAAAAGTCAAATATCTAAGTGTTAATTAAATTCAAATAATATTCTTACATAAATATATTAAATAATTTGGGATCATTATAAGTTGCTTGCAGAAACATATTAAATAATTTGAGAATATTAAGCTGCTTTCTGTTGGAAGTTTTGAAAATATTTGTTAAAGTCATTTGTAATAACGTGAAAGGCTAAAACCTCTGACAAGAAGCATCCCAAAAATGCTTATGCAACAGCCATTCAGATGCAACAATGACCGCACGTGGAACTATCAATCCGAGA
This sequence comes from Epiperipatus broadwayi, assembly GCA_028023455.1. Taxonomy (NCBI): domain Eukaryota; kingdom Metazoa; phylum Onychophora; class Udeonychophora; order Euonychophora; family Peripatidae; genus Epiperipatus; species Epiperipatus broadwayi. Next base: position 42,425 of record JAQFVV010013420.1, on the reverse strand, counting down.
ACACAAGACAGAACTACGAACTCTCAATTCAAAAAACACAAGCCAGAACTACGAGAACGTAGTTCTGACTTGTGTTCTCGAATTGAGAGCTCCACGTGCAGTCACTATTACATCCGATTGGCTGCCACATAAGCACTTCCAAGGCACTTCTGTGGAAGGTTTTAGCCCCTCACGTTATTATTGTATCATCCGCTAGTGCTTAATAAATTTAATATATTTAAAGTCATTTGATATATAGTAGATAATCATATATTGACAACAGAATCTCTATGATCTAAAGATCCACAATAAATATCAGGAATTGCTTTACAATGACATAAATGAACAATATTCGATATACTATGAGTTCCATAAATATCTCTAACAGTGTATCATAAGATCTACCAAAATTAAGTGTTATATAATTCTGTTAAACAAATAAAATGGACTTTATAAAAGCACAACAATTCTCCTAATATAACAGCATAAGCTTTGATGACAAAATATATAAATAATAATTAAAGCTGATGAAAGCAAAACTCAGATAAATAGAAAAACATGTAATGCTAGTACCTTGGAATTTTTGTCATGAAAGGTTGAAACTTGTCACTGAGTAATGTTTTGGTTCACAGATAGCACTGCGGGTAGCTTGCAGACAAATTAGTTATCAGGTATCATGAATGTCATTTATGAATTCCATTTATCTTTTTGATTCATCTCATCTCAAAATTCGATTCAGTCATTTGGATTGCATATGAAGAGATATATCTACAATTCACTTGGTCTCTGGCACATATTCTAAATGCAACACAATTTAAAATACCATTTATTTCCCAGACTATATTTGCATTTTAATGAAAATATTTTTCGACAACTTTTTTTTTTAATAAAGTAAAAAACTCAGAAGTAAAAGATGAAAAAAATCATGATTTTTTTTATAAAGATATGCATACATTTTCTTTTATATTACCAATGTAATATAATTTACTGATACTCATGATTATTATATGATTCTTTAAAAGATGAACCTTAAATTTTGGAAATAATATCTTAAAACAAATTTATTTGTATTTTTTATTGGGGAGTTTTTTAAAAATGAATAAACCTTTTTTTTTTTTTTGTAGTAGTAGTTTTGGATTGTTAAATTCATCTACGAATTTTGTTTATTATTTGGAGTAATACTAGTAGTTTTTGCGATGTAGGTTGTTAAATCTATTGTGAAGTTTTAATCGATAGTCACTTAGGGATTATGTAAAAAAAAAAAAAAGCATTTATATGCTTATATGTAGGATCTATGGAGAAAATAGGAAAGTAATCTATATTGTTATCTTAGTAGTTTATACCAGTACAGATAACGTAAACCGTGTGTGTTGTGTATATTGTTATCTTAGTTGTTTATGCAAATAATGATAACGTATTCTTGTGTCTTGTATATATTTTCCATGGACATTGTTTTTCTTGAGATTATATATTTTGAAATGTTCGAATGAATGCTAAATAAATAACCTGGACATTATTATTATATTTGAGGGTATTAGACAAAAATGTCATAGCTTTTTGTTCACACTATGCCACGTAGATTATCCCACATATTTTATACTATTGAGTCCTTACTCTAGTTAGTTCTTCATGCCTACGCATCATATTTATCATCATATCGCTACCTTAGTTCTAACAGTTATTGCTTTGTATAACATTGTATTTTATGAAAGAAAATAATGAATAATTTTGAATTGTAGTATCGTTATTCTGAAAGAAGATGAGATATGTTTTCTTGTTTTTGTTTAGGTAAAGCTCAAATACAAATGAGATTGAATGAAATGCTAACAGTGAATAATAAAGAATCATAGATATTTTTTCACACTTTATTAAACAATATTTTAAAACATAAAAGAGATGATAATTATTCACGAGATTTTTGAATAATTTTGATATTTTGATTTTACGTGTTAATGCACATTTTGAAGAAAAAATAAAACATCCAAAATGAACAACACAAAATAGAATGAATGCTTGTATTTTGTAAATAGTATTTTATATTTTAAACATACATGAAACACACATATAAGGATTTTTATGTTAGAGAGTAGTACCAAGCAAAATATGTAAAAGAACTCCAGCAATATTATTTTATTAAAGTCAATTTTATTTCTCAAATGAACCAAGTAAAAGTATTTAAAATAACATTAGCACTATTATACTAGATAAGTTTGATTGATTTATTGTAAGAAAATATTTGAACATATTGTAAAAATTAATATTATTTAAGTATTTTATATTTTATATTTTTCGTGTACACTTAGGAAAACCACATATTTTAGCTATGTTAATTAATCGATTTTTTTTTATTAAACTATAAGCGTATTCTTAAATTGGTATTATTATTATTATTTGAAATAAATGTACCAAAAAGTATATAAATCGAAGTAAAGGCTTATTTACTTGTTGATTTTTTTTTTGATGTGGAAGTATGAAACTTAATATTGTTTTCATTAGTTTGATATTTGTTAGGTTTTATTAAACACGATTGTAAATAGTGTATATAGTTTTTGTTAAATATATAGAATAATAAAATTTGTTAAACTTGTTTTTATAAAACTTTGTGTTATGTTGATTATTCACCATCACAAATACATGTTTGACAGATACAGAATAAACACAATATTTGCACAGTACAAATATAATTATTTATTTTAAGAAATTACAATGATTCAGAATATGATATACTTTAGAAATTTTCTTTTGCATTAATAATATTATTATGGTCATAATTAATTGCACAATTTATTGCATAGACTTTTAACGTTGTTTGTTGCCACATATCCTCAGATTATATCAGATTATCCCACATATTCTATTTATGTTTCCACATGAGAACTAAAAGTTTATATTATATTACTATTGTTATCATCATTACTGTCAGTTACCATAATATCAAACAGGGGATAAGATTAATAATTATTTAATGAGGAATAAGATTATTATTTCTTTATCGTTATTATTATTAGTTAGGTGTAGGTGAGGGTCATACAAAATCCCTTATCGTACTTGACTATAGAAGATTATAAATTGATTAGAGTTATTTTAAAGAACCTGTGATTATTATAATTTTATTGTTTTAGTAAATAAATTGGAATTTATTTAGTAGCATTATACTAAATTGATTGTTATTATTTTAAATTCTTAAGAATGCTATGAATTTATTATTATTTGAAATAATGGGGGGGGGTATTGTTTTTATGCCATTGAGATTTTATCCTGTGGTATAACGACTCAATGTAATTATTTACAACTTGTACCTCACTTCATTGTCTCATAGCATATCAATATTTTATTTATTTAATTTGTCATAAATCGAATCATTTATTATATATTAATCAGTTAGAGTTAGTTAAATAGTAAATATTATCATGGTATATCTTTATATTAATTATGTTAAGATTATTTGTATTTTAGCTGAGCCGTAATCATTTTAACTGAGCTAGTCATATTCTTCTATTATTATATTGAACTGAAAGTGAGGGCACTATATATATATAGATGATGAGCAATATCATTATCCATATTAAATGCAAATATAAATAAAATATAAAATTAATAATAAATAATAATAGAGCTTAAAATATAAAAAGGAGTTTGTATATAAGAAGAATGGGAATACACACAGAAAACACAATAAACATTTAGTTACGCTAAAAGTAAGTCATAAGGTTCAAATTACATAGCATTATTCATAAACCACCAACTGTCACCCATTATAAATGGATATAAAACAGTTGCATTATAAACAAGTTAATTATCAAGACGTTACTAAACCAATGGGAAAATATATCAGTCATAGTAAAATATAAGGCTAGTATACTGCAACATGCAAAACAGCAGCACTTTTAAACATATGGTAGTGCAAGATGATTGGTTAAATATAAACCAAATTTTCTTTATTAAAAAATAAAATGTAAATAATAGAGTTTAAGGTAAGTTCTTTGCACCATCCATAAACTATATGTAGGTCCAACACAAACATAATTCCTTATATCTATATAAACACACCATTATTGCCCATAACTAGCTTGGGAAGCAAAGACCTTAAAGATTGTGATTGTGAACAAAAACGTATAAGTGTGTAAGCTTATTCTACTATTATTAAAGTTGGCTAACTAAGATAATTCACAAATCTTAAAAAGTATTATGATATTATTAAATCAATTGACAGCACTGCCAAGTCATAGAGCAGGTGATTGGAGAAAATAAAAAAAAACATAAAAGTTATTGCTTTTAATTTTTATTTCATAAATTAAGTAATAGATAATTAAAAAATTAAGAAATGATAAGTTAATATAATAATTCTAATGTTAACACATTCTTATGAATAAAATATAATTAAATGTAAATTTCTACAATAAAAAAATTGGTTGTTTTCTTATCCCTGGTGTTCACCTCGAGATGTCTCTAGTTTTAGTTCAATTCCTAGAAATATACCATCTCACTGGCATTCACCCAACAAAAGAAAAAATTTTCTATGCTATAAACGCAGAAAAAATATCCTCATATTATGTTGGGCGGAGACAGAAGCCAACACAAAGAGACTTCTTTCTATGATAAAACACAGAAAGAGTTCCCGACGATGGCTGTCGGCTATGGCTTTTTTCTATGCTAAAAGCACAGAGAAATGTCTTTATTGGCTGCCATAGTTGATTTTGTTATTCATTTTATCGTAATAATTGAATATCTATTATCTCTGTAGTATCGTGTGAGATGGTTGTATTTGAGCCAGTTGTAGTTTTTTTTTAAATTTGATTATACATATTTTTTTTAATGTGCTGTAACTTACTTTAGTGTTGTAAGTTTATTAATAATGACATGAAGCTTCCATGAGGAATGTGTAACCCTCAAAAAGTTATTGGAAAGGGTACATGCCAGCATTTATTTGACAATCAGACGACAAATAATGTTCTCATGAGAATTCATTCAATAACAAGTAAGGTGGCCACTGCCGCATCTAACTCGGAATTTTTGAAGCTGTGGGAATTGCCATCAACTGAAACCAGCACTTTGGCATATTTGCAAAAATAAAAATATCCTGTTGAAACAGAAAAATAGTCTTTGTTGTGAGGAAATGTGAATTCATGTTAATAAAGATCTGTTCTGTCCGTCAGTTCTATATAATACTCGCTGGAAAACAATCTATGCAGTAAGCCAACCTTTCCCTGCCTAAATATGCATACAAGAATCATAATACATGAGACTAATGCTGGTAGAATAAGAAAAGCAGATTTAATTACAATACACTAATATCTACATATTTACACAAATACATTAAAACAATCATTATACATTTAGATCAACAAAACCTGAAGGTATACCAAAATAAGAAGAATAAAGATCTATGTGACTTACTTTATAGTCCCTATATGCTGACTCTTGGATGTTCAGAGGCCAGTAGTCTGCTACTGTGCTAAATAAGTGACATTCAGTGCCGTTCACAGTGCATCTGCATTGGGTAGAACTCCCAGTTTGCCGATGCTTTACACTCGCACTCATTTTGCTAGTTCTGATTTTTCTGGATTTGATGGGTCAAATCTTGTCCATCCTGGTCAGATCAATCCCTCCCAGTTTACTTACAGAAGCAGATTTAGACTTACCTTTTACTTTGGTTGATTAACTCTTTTGCAACCTGATTACTTTTTTAATTATTTATCTTGTTGATCTGCAAAGTTCCTTCAATAATTAACCTTTCTAGTTCAAAGGATTTTTGGTGCTGATATAGTACGCGCTCAGAGGCCATTTTGAATTTGAAAACAGCCAAAAACACTGCTGGCACATGCAAGCGATAAATGTCATCGACTAGAAACACTCATTTTTTAAAAAGTAAATCGCCTGAGGCACTATAATTAAAAAGGTGTTGGGAAGGGACTACACTTAAAAAAATTGCGGGAAACGTCACATTAAATAGCCTAAGGTGATACTATCAAAAAAAAAAGTACTGGAAAAGGAAAAGAGGTGAAAATTAAAAAATGCTTTAAAATAAACCAAAAACGCTAATTTATATATATAGTCATAATCAAACATTGCAATATTTACAAAAATCCATTAAAATATAGCGGTCACTAGAAAAATAATATAATGCTATAAATCAAACCTTACTTTAAAATAAACCAAAAACGCTAATTTATATATATAGTCATAATCAAACATTACTTTAAAATAAACCAAAACCGCTAATATATATAGTCATGATAATCAAATATTGCAATAGTAAATGTCAAAAGATTAACCCTATGTTAAGGCATTTTTTTTTAAAAAAATTGTAAATGATATTTACAAAAACCCGTTAAAATATAGCAATCATTAGAAAAATAATAAATGCTATTTTAAAAATATCAGTCCAGTCTATCAACGCTATATACTAAATCAGTATTATAATTTTAAAAAACAATATTTAAAAAGTATAATGCTATAAATCAAACATTGAGTTGTAACGTCACATTGAATAGCCAAAGGTTATACTATGGAAAATAAACCAAAACCGCTAATATATATAGTCATGATAATCAAATATTGCAATAGTAAATCTCAAAAGATTAACCCTATGTTAAGGCATTTTTTTAAAAAAAAAATCGTAAATGATATTTACAAAAACCCGTTAAAATATAGCGATCATTAGAAAAATAATAAATGCTATTTTAAAAATATCAGTCCGGTCTATCAACGCTATATACTAAATCAGTATTATAATTTTAAAAAACAATATTTAAAAACTATAATGCTATAAATCAAACATTGAGTTGTAATGTCACATTGAATAGCCAAAGGTTATACTATGGAAAAAAAGAGCGGGAAAAGAAAAAGAGATGAAAATTGAAAAATACTTTAAAATAAACCAAAAACGCTAATTTATATATATAGTCGTAATCAAACATTACTTTAAAATAAACCAAAAATGCTAATATATATAGTCATGATAATCAAATATTGCAATCATAAATCTCAAATGATTAACCCTATGTTAAGGCATTTTTTTTAAAAAAAATCGTAAATGATATTTACAAAAACCCGTTAAAATATAGCGATCATTAGAAAAATAATAAATATTATTTTAAAAATATCAGTCTGGTTTATCAACGATATATACTAAATCAGTATTATAATTTTAAAAAACAATATTTAAAAACTATAATGCTATAAATCAAACATTGAGTTGTAACGTCACATTGAATAGCCAAAGGTTATACAATGAAAAAAAAAGAGCGGGAAAAGAAAAAGAGATGAAAATTAAAAAATACTTTAAAATAAACCAAAAACGCTAAATCCGTTAAAATATAGCGATCACTAGAAAAATAATATAATGCTATAAATCAAACAATATCAGTCTGGTCTATCAACGCTATATACTAAATCAGTATTATAATTTTAAAAAACAATATTTAAAAACTATAATGCTATAAATCAAACATTGAGTTGTAACGTCACATTGAATAGCCAAAGGTTATACTATGGAAAAAAAGAGCGGGAAAAGAAAAAGAGATGAAAATTAAAAAATACTTTAAAATAAACCAAAAACGCTAATTTATATATATAGTCGTAATCAAACATTACTTTAAAATAAACCAAAAACGCTAATATATATAGTCATGATAATCAAAAAATTGCAATCGTAAATCTCAAATGATTAACCCTATGTTAAGGCATTTTTTTAAAAAAAAATCGTAAATGATATTTACAAAAGCCCGTTAAAATATAGCGATCATTAGAAAAATAATAAATGCTATTTTCAAAATATCAGTCCGGTCTATCAACGCTATATACTAAATCAGTATTATAATTTTAAAAAACAATATTTAAAAACTATAATGCTATAAATCAAACATTGAGTTGTAACGTCACATTGAATAGCCAAAGGTTATACTATGGAAAAAAAAAGTGGGAAAAGAAAAAGAGATGAAAATTAAAAAATACTTTAAAATAAACCAAAAACGCTAATTTATATATATATATAGTCATAATCAAACATTGCAATAGCATTTATTTAAGTAATTTTTTACTAATATTTTAAGAATTTAAAAAAAATTACCAACCTCGATCGGATGGATGGTCGTCCGCTCAGGCTAAATTTGGTTCTTCCTCTTCATTACTGCAATACCACAAAACATCAAATTATACTTTTAAGATTTAGGTTTATTATTTTAAAGAAGACGCCAGTAAACAATTAATTTATTCAGGAAATATCGCAGCTTGATATGGTCTCCTTCAAATTTATTTTTAAAACTGTGTACTTGGGTCTGACACAAGGTATCTATGACATAAGATAATTTCCAAGAATTATAGTTCGGATTGGGCCTTTGTCTTATTAAGATAAAAGAAAGTGTTAAGTTAAACTTTCAAATTAAAAAAAAAAAACAACTGTAAACCAGCTAATGGACTTTTATGCTTCAAGCCTAACATCGTTATGTATATAATCTTATAATAATGTATTTTGATGTCTAATATGTGTGCACATCTAATATATAAATATATTTATTTATATATTAGATGTGCGCACATACATGTAAACATACATTATTATACATCAAAGTACATTATTATAGGATTATACACGTGGTCTGGGATGGGTTTGAATTTGACAAACAGGCCTACTATGATACATAGAAGGTGAAACGGAATGATAGACAGAATTAGCAACAATAAGTGAATATGCAATTATAATTAAAGAATATATTTTATTAGGCATTCATATGGCAGCTGACATGATAGACTACGTGGGTCGACTACGTCGAAATACATGCACTAGAAAGTAAAAAAAGAATACACCCGTAAATAAATTAAATCATTAATTTATTTTTATATTTTTTATAATAAATGACCAAATAATTTTATTTGCGTCTTTAAAGTGTTAAAACTAAAATTTTAAAACTAATACATGTATCGGCACCCATATATATATATATATATATATATGAGTACAAGTTGTGATGTATAATATGTTACAGTGCGATTATATTTTTAAATCATTAATTTATTATAATTTTTTGTTATAATTAATTTTAACCATCTTTTGCATTTGATGACTAGTTAGGCTTGAGGCATAAAAGTCCATTAGCTGGTTTATAGTTTGTTTTTTTTTTTAAATTTGAAAGTTTAACTTAACACTTTCTTTTATCTTAGTAAGACAAAGGCCCAAATCCGAACTATAATTCTTGGAAATTATCTTATGTCATAGATACCTTGTGTCAGACCCAAGTACACAGTTTTAAAAATAAATTTGAAAGAGACCATATCAAGCTGCGATATTTCCTGAATAAATTAATTGTTTACTGGCGTCTTCTTTAAAATAATAAACCTAAATCTTAAAAGTATAATTTGATGTTTTGTGGTATTGCAGTAATGAAGAGGAAGAACCAAATTTAGCCTGAGCGGACGACCATCCATCCGATCGAGAGTTGGTAATTTTTTTTTAATTCTTAAAATATTAGTAAAAAATTACTTAAATAAATGCTATTGCAATGTTTGATTATGACTATATATATAAATTAGCGTTTTTGGTTTATTTTAAAGTATTTTTTAATTTTCATCTTTTTCTTTTCCCGCTCTTTTTTTCCATAGTATAACCTTTGGCTATTCAATGTGACGTTACAACTCAATGTTTGATTTTAGCATCATACTTTTTAAATATTGTTTTTTTAAATTATAATACTAATTTAGCATATAGCGTTGATAGACCGGACTGATATTGTTTGATTTATAGCATTATATTATTTTTCTAGTGATCGCTATATTTTAACGGATTTTTGTAAATATTGCAATGTTTGATAATGACTATATATATATATATATAAATTAGCGTTTTTGGTTTATTTTAAAGTATTTTTTAATTTTCATCTCTTTTTCTTTTCCCGCTCTTTTTTTCCATAGTATAACCTTTGGCTATTCAATGTGACGTTACAACTCAATGTTTGATTTATAGCATTATAGTTTTTAAATATTGTTTTTTAAAATTATAATACTGATTTAGTATATAACGTTGATAGACCGGACTGATATTTTTAAAATAGCATTTATTATTTTTCTAATGATGGCTATATTTTAACGGGTTTTTGTAAATATCATTTACGATTTTTTTTTAAAAAAGTGCCTTAACATAGGGTTAATCTTTTGAGATTTACTATTGCAATGTTTGATTATCATGACTATATATATTAGCGGTTTTGGTTTATTTTAAAGTAATGTTTGATTATGACTATATATATAAATTAGCGTTTTTGGTTTATTTTAAAGTAAGGTTTGATTTATAGCATTATATTATTTTTCTAGTGATCGCTATATTTTAACGGATTTTTATAAATATTGCAATGTTTGATTATGACTATATATATAAATTAGCGTTTTTGGTTTATTTTAAAGTATTTTTTAATTTTCACCTCTTTTCCTTTTCCCGCACTTTTTTTTGATAGTATCACCTTAGGCTATTTAATGTGACGTTTCCCACAATTTTTTTAAGTGCAGTCCCTTCCCAACACCTTTTTTAATTATAGTGCCTCAGGCAATTTACTTTTTTAAAAAATGAGTGTTTCTAGTCGATGACATTTATCGCTTGCATGTGCCAGCAGTGTTTTTGGCTGTTTTCAAATTCAAAATGGCCGCCGAGTGCGTACTATATCAGCACCGGATTTTTTTTGTTGTTTTACAAACTAACACTGCTATTCAAGTCTAAGATAATTTTAAATTAACAAAGTATTTTTTTTATCTTCACGCATATATATATAACTTGCGTAAGTATATGCGACACTTGATACATGTACATACGATTCAATATTAAATCCCCCTTTTTCTATTATTATTGTGTGTGGATTTTAATTATATATCTACATAACAATACTTCACCCAAGTTCGAAGATTATTTGTTAGTCTTCGAACTTAACATAGAATCATTTAATGAAATATTTTTGGGAGGGTTTATTTTACTTTTGAGTTTTTGCCGTGAATTATTTTCCATTTGCACTGTGTATGTGTATCATTAAAACACACACAAAATCATAAGAGTAAATGTTGTCTAAATTACATTACTTTTTATCGATTTATAATTACGTATTGCTTTTTTAATAAAATGATTTATTTACTCTTGAAAAAAAAAATACCGTAATTTTAAAAAGACACACATAAAGTCAACAAAAATTTAGAAAAAACACTGTAACTTTAAAGACACACACACAAACTAAAAAACAATATAAGATTAATAAACATTTACAAAAATGAAAGACTAACATTATATAATAGTATTAGTTACTAGAATATTTTATTACAAATCTAATAAATCAGATCTTTTTATATCAAATCAATCACAGGTCTGGCCCAGAATCGTTATATGTATATGTTTTTGATTACCATCAGCGCCATTCCACGGCTAACACCAGGGATGAGAAATTTACCAAAAAAATTTTCTACTTAAAATAATTATATTATAAAATGAATATACATCACCAGAATAAGATGATATTAAAACTTGAAATTATCAGCCTTCCTCAATCAATAGAATTTTACAAGCATATGGGAATTAAAAATAATTCCAAATTGTTGTAGAATTAAAATTTTCTATGTAAATGCTAATTTCAAGAAAATTTTGTCACAGATTCATCTCAGCCTCCTCAACAAAGTTATTTCCGGATGTATATGTGCATTAAAAAAGAAAAAAAAGCACCAACACAAAACATTTGAGACACAACATATTCCAGAATATATATTTACAAAATATAATAACATTGCCCTAAATTTAAATAACAACTTTGAACACAAACTAGTTCTTCTGTCATCTAAACAACATGTAAATAATCATTACTCCATTGAAACCAGTAACTTAATAAAACTAACTAATACATCTATGTTGGCTAGCACTAAAGTATTTATTAAAACTAGAATGAAGATTCATTAAAGGGAAATTGAATAACCCAATGATGGAACTTACTTCAGACACATAGACTGTATTAATATATAATTCAATTAGAGGTAGGAGTACTGGTCTAATTACTAAGATTACTACACTCAAGCTAATCAAAACCAATAATGAAAGCTGGTGGATAGGGGGAAATGCCATCAAACGGTCTCTATCAGTTAAAAATACAATCTTCTTAAAAGAATATAAAGGAGACAAGTTCATCTTGCTAAATAAAAAACATTGCCTAGAGAAAATGAATACCCAAATAAATAAATTAAAATAGTATTTTGTCCACTTATAATGTTAATCAAAGTAAAGACAAATTTATATCAGAATTATAGGAAAAACATTGTAACATAGCTTTTACTAAAAGTGAGTAATAGTAAACAATATAAACTGGGCACCATTATCAACTGATGTTGTATTTTGGTTGTGCTCATTCTTAATGTACCACAACAATAATAAATCAGTGGTTTCACTGAATAATTAGGGTATGGATCCTTTATTATTAAATTATCTTTCAAATTTATCTATAAAATGAAACATGAAAAATTAGGATACCATAATATAATAGCTGTTCATAACATGATCAAAGTATATAGATCAATAAATAAAAGGCAGACCAATAATATTGTAAAATCAGCACTCATTACATCGAACTTCCCTCAAAAATGAATTAATTTTATAATGCACTGCCTTAACTGGTTAGATCAAAATATCAAAGTCTTTTTAAAAGACTGTATTATAACATGGAAAATGGCTGACCATTTAAAGCATAGCCACCAATGGCATTGGAGGTGAAGTACCCTAAATATATAGAACACACACCCAATCTAATATATACATGACATGTATATGATGTTTTCATATGCCTCTCAGAATTGATTAAACTAGAGCTTAAAGCAAAATCTACAATAGGATGGACAGGAGAAAGTGAACATGATGAAAAAGAATTAAAATCTCTGGACATATATGAGCAGAGAGGGAAAGACTGCACTTAAGATTTATTAAACCAATTGAAATAAGAGGATATATGCACCAATGTCAATCTCACCCAAAACACATTATTATATGAGTTGAACAACCTTTCTTTACATAATTTTTACTTATGTAATATAGAAGCTGCCAATAAGGCCAAAATAGACAATTATCTAAATGACTTGTGCTGGGTAAGAACTACATACACAACTCATTAATATTAGTAACAAATTCAATAATAAAATGTAAAGTAATCCTCCAACAAAGCACAAATCATGACCAAATTACCAAAAAATATGTTCTGCATCACTCAAGCAAGTTCTCATATGTGCCCTCACTAAAAATACTATTAAAGAACTCAAATATTAACTACCTACAGAACAAATGCCTCACAAACTATACAAAATTACATGCACCCAAGATGAATGAACTTCTACTGTGAATCACATGCTAGCCTCACTACAAAGGTATCACAACTCCACTATCTATGCAAAAATACCACAAGTAATCCATAATATATGTGATATTCCTCAAACATAAAATACAACGGGCCATATATTCATCCCCATCATAGACAGCATTGGCTGCATTGTAAGAAATGATACCAAATGCAAGATCAAAAAGTTATAGAAAATTGTCAATAACTTCAACTTCATATTCTAAAAGGAATAATGCTTTCCCCTTCTCATAAATATCTGCCTTCAAATTGCCTGCAAGCATTTGAATAGATTTATTTTTGAAGAGGGTTATCTAATTCACTGTGTACATTTGAATAAATTTAAATAAATGTATACTTTATTATTTTCCACTTTCCTACTCAATATTCATTTCTATTACTATGAGTCCATATGATTTCAAACCACTAAGTTTAATTTAAAAAATGTAAATAATATATTTTCTTCTAATATCATTCAAATAATTAAAAGGTAAAATAATTAACTTCAGTAAATAATGTTAACTTGTTGATAGTTCTTATTAATGCTGTTATTCAACATTACTTTTAAACAGAATTAATTCCCCCTACAGTGATTAAATTAACAAAATATTATTTCAAACAAAAAATTAATATTAAATCATATTTTTATTGTTTAAGCAAATGAAACAGTTCCGTACAATTGCATATAGTACTGAAAATAAGATAAAACTAAAACATGTTTCAATAAATAAAAATAATATGAATTATTTATTATAATTACTATTTAGTTTTAAAATTATCTGCAAATATATCATTTTATCTATATGCATAGAAGCAAAGAACAAGGCATTGCATCATATATAAAGTACAGCTGATGAGTAGAAAGTGTTACATATATTGATAATGATATTATTTTAAATAATTTCTTGAAAATTGCAATTAAATTCTCTAATTTAAAAGTTAAACAAGAAAATATTTTTTGGTTTGAATTATAAGTTTAAGCACAAAGGATTGATTCATTAATGATTTTATTTTGAAATTAAAAAAAAAAAAAAACTCATAAAATATTATTAAACAATACATTTATTTTATATAGCGCAATGTTGTTGTTTTTTTTTTTTTTTATAAACTGTAATACCAATAAGCCAATAAGCTGATGCACATGTGCTTTGTAGATGTAACTATATAAATGAATACTCCCACTTTTTCAAACACAAGATAAAGTCTTTGGGAAAATATATAATGAATATTATTGTAAATGAAAAAACAAAAACCCAATGGGTTTTTTTTTTTTACAAAAAGACTTTCTGAACTCTATTTAATGAGTAATGTGTTTTTGTTTTTTTTTGAAAGAGAAAAAAGTTTTTTTTTGTTTTTTTTTAATCTCCAATTCAGAATAGTGAGCCAATAACATAGATTAGCAAGAATATAATAGTAATATGGACACATTTGAATATTGGTTAAGCATATATGTTTTTGACAATGAATTAATTCAGGCTTGAGAAAATGTAATATGAATTTTTAAGTTTATTTTTTATAAATGTCAATGTGTGAATGCATTTCCATGTGTACAGACATATATGTTAGGTCAGTCGTTAGTGATGTATTATATAAATTAATTTTACTTATAGATTTAAGGTTGTAATTATACATTTATTTAAAAGTACATTGCACATTGATTACGATTGTGTAAGTAATATTTACTGAGGCTGTAAACCTCAAGAATATGCGCATGAAAATGTGAAGGTAGGGACCTCTATAGATCTTAACCATAAGCTTACAGTTTGAAAGAGAAGAGGCGAATCCTTTTTTACTTCAACCTACTTTCTATATTAATAGATGAAGCTGAAGTGGTTAGATCTAAGAGCATGAAACTATTCAATACTTCACTGATTACAACTTTAAATTATCATAATATATTTCTAACTATAAGTTCTTTCCATTGACTTGTTGTAAATTGAAAGATTTTGCGAGATTAATGTGTAATAGGAACTGTGGACTTAATCTGTGAAGTATTGAATAGTTCCATGCTCTTAGATCTAACAGCTTCAGCTTCACCTATTCATATAGAAAGTAGGTTGAAGTAAATAATGGTATACCTCTTTTTTTCCAAAGGTAATCTTGTTGTTAAGACCTGTAGACCTCCCCAACTACGCATTTTCACGTGCATATTCTTGAGGTTTACAGCCTCAGTAAATATTACTTATAAATGTAAGATAATTCAAATAATTTTATAAATCTAAAAGTCTTGTCACACCAATAAAAATATAAATATTCATTAAGAACTCAACCACCAATAAAGACAAAGTACATATATTTAATATTATTCAATATTAAAATACTTTTGGGGTTAAAATATAATATTAATATATCTATATTAATGACTAATAAAACTGTTATAAAAATATAATTATCTATATGCACGTGTTAATAAAGTAGTTTTGTAATGTGAACTTGTCATTAGAACAATAA
Source organism: Epiperipatus broadwayi (assembly GCA_028023455.1). Classification (NCBI taxonomy): domain Eukaryota; kingdom Metazoa; phylum Onychophora; class Udeonychophora; order Euonychophora; family Peripatidae; genus Epiperipatus; species Epiperipatus broadwayi. The sequence continues at coordinate 26,655 of JAQFVV010013420.1, read as the reverse complement.
AGAATAAGAGCAATGGACACTAGTATTGTGAGAGGAATTGGCAATCTGACAGACATTGTTCATGTCACAATGTGTCCTGGAAGTCATTTACATATTTTCTCGTAATATAATTATATTTTTGAAATTGTAAATATGAATATATGCTGGTTTTTTCATAACTTACTAAATTTTAATTTATTTATGTGTATATATGGGCTCTGTCAGGTTCTTCTACATAAAGAAAGAGTAAGACTGAAGTAAACCTTTCATCAAACTCTTTTTCCAGATTATAATAATTATATTGCAAACTTCTCATCACACTTCCTTAAAATATCAAATCTAATATATATATGTATGTGTGTGGGCGTGTTTGTATTAAGCATTATATTCATAAATTAAAAAATGAAAGAAAAAAATGTTTTTCTTTACTTAAATAATTGAAAATTAAAATAATAGACATAATTTAAATGTTTTTACTTTGCGTATTTATTTTTATAAGTATAGTAACACAAATAATAGAATATACAAATACCGATAAATTGACCACACACATTTTATTTAACTTTCAAAAATTATAGTTATAAAATTATTCACTATTTGAGATTATAAACTGATATAGTAATAAATTTTAATTTAATTAGATCACTTCTGATATTAAAATGTTGTGCACGATTTTTTTTAAAACTGGAAACGCTATCTTCACTGGCTTGTTTCCAGGTATTGTTTTTTTTTTCCCCTTATTCATGTTATTTTGAAGCATGTCCATATAGTAATTATTTTTATTTTATTTTTTATATTCTTTTCTTAATTATTCAATACAAAACACCCCTAATGTAAATCATAGTGTGTTATAAATAATGCTTATTGTTGTAAGACGGGTTTAAGTTTTTGTACTGAGGTTGATAGAAGCGAATGAAATATAAAGAGGAATGTAGTTAACTTTTTTCGTTATTGCATATTATCTTCATATAGCAAATGTTGAACTTTTATATTTAGGTAAGACTTGAAATTATTGATATGAAAAAATAATAAAATGATAAAAAATGTCAAAACATGCATAAAACTTATATTCATCTAGCTATCTTAGAGTTCAATGATTATTACGGTCGCAAATGAGTACATTGCTAATTGAAGAAAGGATAAAAAATATAAACACAACAACTAGTCGGTTTAATCGTCTTCAGATTGTTATTTATTATAATTTCTATGTAGAATGATGGAAGAAAGTTTATATTTTCCAGTAAACAGTATGAGCGGAAGAATGTTTTATTTTTTTGTACTTCTCTATTCCGTTTATGTCTTTATTAATTTCATTTAAAAATTTTAAAACTACTAATTACAATAAATTCAATTTGCATTCAATTTGAAGTTTCCTTTAATATCAAAAAATATATTTAGTTTTGTAAAACAGATTTGAAAGGAAAACATATGTATGAAAGACTAGTTATCTTGACAAGTATCAGCAAACAAATCATATGTGAAAAATTAGATTGTTCATATATTGAAAATGTAGTAATTTATATAGATATGAAATATAGTGGAAGTCAATTACTCTTGCCATAAGCACTATAAAAATAAAAAAGGAACATTCTTGACAATATATGTATATTAAGTGTAATAATGTTCAAGGGTAAACGGGTTTGTAACTATTATTAAAAACCAGTCAACACTTAGACAATCCCAGTATCAATAACAATCAACAATTTCAAACTCTTGAACACTGCGGTTGGTTCCCTTGTCAACAGTTTAAAATTGTTGATTGTTATATATATATTGTGCCCTTTTCTATAGGTCAATGATGGTTATAAATGGCCAATTACTAAAAAATTTTAAAATTAATATTATATAGTATTTAAAATTATAGACTATATTAAGCAGTAAAAGATTAATATGATATATTTAATAATAAGTATTGTGATGGTGAGAATTGTATCTAATTCTATATTTTTTCTAAATTGTTTTTCAAAATTTTACATAATTATTTTATATAATATAAGTAGCAAATTTATTAAGACAGATAAAATTAGACTAAACACCGGAAATGACTCCGTGACTGTCTGAAATATTCTATGTATAAGCACCAGTTTAAATTAATACTAATAATTAAAATATTTAAATAGTATATTATAGAAGTGGATGGAATTGTCACACATCATAATAAAAATAAGTAGTATACACCTTTATTAATTATTGTTTCAAAATTGTTTTAAAGGTAGTTAAATTGTAATAGATAATAATTGATTTAAAAATAATAATGAGTTAACATTTAAGTCTATTATGTCATGATTTTAAAACTTTAGAAATTGTTTATAAATCCAAGTAGGGATTGACCAATAAAAAATAGATCTTGGCAGACAACCAAAATCGCGCCAACTAATTGTATAAACAAAAAAAGAACAAAAATGTGTTGACTCCAGAGCAGAGGTAAAATTTTAAGCTCTCTAATTTTTTTTTTTTTATTTCAATTTATTAGTCAATTTTATTATAATTTTAATAATAATATCTTTGAAAGAAACCAACTGACAATTTAAAAAATCATTCGAAAAGAATCTTAGAATAAAATTTAAAAAAAAAAAAGTTTTTCATAGTAATGTTTCACTAACTTTACAGTAACCTGCCAGTGGATTCTATCGAAATATATAAGGAGTTTTCAATAAAAAATGGATAGATTCTTAAAACCAAGTTGTAAATTTTATAATGTTCCAAATATGTTAATGTTATTCATTGATATAGTTTATATAGTGTATCACTATGAAAGCTGCTTTCGTGCATATAAAATCAATGAAAGGACATTGTGCGCAAAGTTAATGAAGATAATGGAAAATAAAAATAAGTATTATTCATATAAGAATAAATGGACAAAAGGAATTTTAATATTGAAATAGTTTGAATTGCTTTCTTTAAGATGACTTGAGAAAATACTCTAGAAAATAGTTAAAGATCGGAAGTAGTGTATATAAAATAATAATGAATGAAAGTGAAGTTTACCAAGAAAAACACTTGCCTAAAGAAAAAATATTTTACAGAAGAGAAATATAAAATATTGGATCCATGGAAAATGCAATTGGTACCGTAATTATTAAATAATTGTAGTTTAACTAGAAATAAAGATGCATCAACGCGCCGAGGTAATATTCGCCAGAACATTAAAAAGCTTCGTGGGATAACTAAATAAAATGTTTTCTAATAATTTTGGATTAAACACTAAAACTAAAGATCGTCTAAACAGTTTATTAAATGAACTAATTTATTTAAAACTTTAATAAGCATAAAGGAGAACATTCGAACAAAAGATGAAATAATAAATATTATGGGACTAACCAAGATTTACCGTCAGAAAAATATGTGATTATGGTTTGAATTATTTTCTTTACTAATCTAAGTTAAACATTAAGTTTTAGATAGCGATAGGGAAAACAAAAATACATTAATTCGTGATATAACATTATATGAAATAATATGTTTTGATTTTGAATTTTAAAATAAAATTGTATGTATGTGGAAATTTGTATATCTGCGATGCTCGAAGAGAAAGAAGCCTACTACAAACTCTGATAGGAAGATAAAGATTGTTTTGGTAACATTTATTTATTATTAATGATATATAATGTATGTTTTATTTATTTAGATCAGCTGAGAATCGAATGAATGTAGCGCAAAAGTTTTATTGTTATTATTGTTGTAAAACGCATTTTGAAAACAACACTCTAAAACACTTTGAGATGTGATTAGATTTTTAAAAATATGCATACGATAATCATTTTATGTGTTATTAATATAGTTCAATATAACCGATGGTTATGTGATATTTTCTGTTAATTTTCCGATTGGGATATTTAAATGTTATTTTAACAAAACGTAGATGTTGAACCTACAGTGTAATAAAGCAAGACAAATTGTTCTTATGGAATAGGGAAATGTTTTATATTAGCGAATTTTGTTTATTGTTTTAAAAGGTAGTTAGTATTTTATCGATGTTGGATACAGTAAAAATCTCGAGAGATAGTTTGGGTAGTGACTTGGTAGTACGTGGTGATTCGGAAACCAAGAGGATGTATTAAAAACTAGGATGCTACAGGGAGTGAAATAATAGGTAGTTTTAGATGTTAATCAGCGTAGTTAACAAAGCCCTATGACTGGTACACATGTTGTCTTGGACAGTGGTATTTTATATATTTCTTGTGAGTCGTACTAGATGTTTGGTAAAGCTGAGTAAATAGCTGCCACATCATGCTTATCGCCAAGGTTATTAGACAATGAATGTCGGACCTATTCACACTGTTCCATACATTTTTGAAGTATATTGCGGATAAGTTATCTATCTATCTTCCCGATATCCTATACATCTTTCGCTATCTTTATCTGTATTTCTTGCAACTACATCGTTATATGATAAGTCTATTAAAAGGGAAACAATAGATATTTTAGAATGTATGTCATGCTATTATTTGGAATAAGAATAGTTAAGTATTAACGAAGAGTAGATTATGATTATTGAAAGAAAGATGCAGATATCCTAAGAAGGGAAGGAGTTAGAGAATTATTTTAATTCCTTTTAAGAAATGAACTATAATTTTATAAAAGTATATCCAAATAGAAATATACAAAAATATTAAATATAATTTCACGTTTTCTTATTGTTAATTATATTTTAAAAAATATAAGTATTGCATATTTAAAAAATACAATAACATTCGATAATTATAGTATATGTGAAACTGTAACAGGTGATAATTAAACCCGTGTTATAGTATTATACATGAGTATGGCTTATGGAATAAACGTATTATAGTTTACGAGCATTGGAGAACAAACGTTAAAAGTAATAATAATATTTGAATAATATGCGGAGTGACTTATATAAAGTTACAAGAAAATGTAATTTTCTTTTAAAAACCATATTGATTGTAAAATTATGATGTTATAAATGATGTTTATCCACATAGATAATTTATAATACAGTAACTTTAATATTAAAAGGTAAAGAATGGTGTTACCCATAAAATAGTTAAAATAAGTGATATGATAAACCTAATGAGAAATAAATAAATAACTTTTAAAAGGCATAATAAGTTTAATTAACGATAAAAGAAATATAAATGTGTATAATTCAGCTATTGTAGTGTAAAGAAAAATGAGGATATCCCTTGTAAATAGATGTAGATGGATTTGTTTGTTTTATTTATTTTTATTGATGTTAATAAAATTTTAAAATTTGTTTATTAAAACTTGTGTCTGAGTTTTGTTTTCTCTACATCATTGCATGAATTCACAGGGTATGTTCACAACCATTAAACTAAGTATATGATTGTTTGCACAAAAGATAAATAGAGAAGTATGTTTAATCTTAAATATTTATTGATGTTCTTGTAATTAAATAATTATAAAATTGCATTGCGTTACTGGTCATCAATCCATTATCATAATATTTTGCTAAATTATATGCTATTAGTTGCCACTTGCTTTATTTATCAGATTATCTAAACACTGCCACTTATTAATTTATTTTATTACTTAAAGATAAAAAAGGGGATATTAGATTATTAACTAATTTATTACGGTTATAAATTTGCGATGAAAGAAAAGCTGTACTAGTTGGATTAGGCAATGAAGATTGTGATTATTATTGTTTATTATTAATCAATCAGAGAGCGCTTCATCCAATTTATACGAATAAATTAGTTAATAATTAATATCCCCTTTTTTATCTTTAAGTAATAAAATAAATTAATAAGTGCGGTTAGATAATCTGATAAATAAAGAAGTGGAACTAATAGATATAATTTAGCAAAATATTATGATAATGGATTGATGACCAGTAACGCAATGCAATTTTATAATTATTTAATTACAAGAACATCAATAAATATTTAAGATTAAACATACTTCTCTATTTATCTTTTGTGCAAACAATCATATACTTAGTTTAATGGTTGTGAACATACCCTGTGAATTCATGCAATGATGTAGAGAAAACAAAACTCAGACACAAGTTTTAATAAACAAATTTTAAAATTTTATTAACATCAATAAAAATAAATAAAACAAACAAATCCATCTACATCTATTTACAAGGGATATCCTCATTTTTCTTTACACTACAATAGCTGAATTATACACATTTATATTTCTTTTATCGTTAATTAAACTTATTATGCCTTTTAAAAGTTATTTATTTATTTCTCATTAGGTTTATCATATCACTTATTTTAACTATTTTATGGGTAACACCATTCTTTACCTTTTAATATTAAAGTTACTGTATTATAAATTATCTATGTGGATAAACATCATTTATAACATCATAATTTTACAATCAATATGGTTTTTAAAAGAAAATTACATTTTCTTGTAACTTTATATAAGTCACTCCGCATATTATTCAAATATTATTATTACTTTTAACGTTTGTTCTCCAATGCTCGTAAACTATAATATGTTTATTCCATAAGCCATACTCATGTATAATACTATAACACGGGTTTAATTATCACCTGTTACAGTTTCACATATACTATAATTATCGAATGTTATTGTATTTTTTAAATATGCAATACTTATATTTTTTAAAATATAATTAACAATAAGAAAACGTGAAATTATATTTAATATTTTTTGTATATTTCTATTTGGATATACTTTTATAAAATTATAGTTCATTTCTTAAAAGGAATTAAAATAATTCTCTAACTCCTTCCCTTCTTAGGATATCTGCATCTTTCTTTCAATAATCATAATCTACTCTTCGTTAATACTTAACTATTCTTATTCCAAATAATAGCATGACATACATTCTAAAATATCTATTGTTTCCCTTTTAATAGACTTATCATATAACGATGTAGTTGCAAGAAATACAGATAAAGATAGCGAAAGATGTATAGGATATCGGGAAGATAGATAGATAACTTATCCGCAATATACTTCAAAAATGTATGGAACAGTGTGAATAGGTCCGACATTCATTGTCTAATAACCTTGGCGATAAGCATGATGTGGCAGCTATTTACTCAGCTTTACCAAACATCTAGTACGACTCACAAGAAATATATAAAATACCACTGTCCAAGACAACATGTGTACCAGTCATAGGGCTTTGTTAACTACGCTGATTAACATCTAAAACTACCTATTATTTCATTCCCTGTAGCATCCTAGTTTTTAATACATCCTCTTGGTTTCCGAATCACCATGTACTACCAAGTCACTACCCAAACTATCTCTCGAGATTTTTACTGTATCCAACATCGATAAAATACTAACTACCTTTTAAAACAATAAACAAAATTCGCTAATATAAAACATTTCCCTATTCCATAAGAACAATTTGTCTTGCTTTATTACACTGTAGGTTCAACATCTACGTTTTGTTAAAATAACATTTAAATATCCCAATCGGAAAATTAACAGAAAATATCACATAACCATCGGTTATATTGAACTATATTAATAACACATAAAATGATTATCGTATGCATATTTTTAAAAATCTAATCACATCTCAAAGTGTTTTAGAGTGTTGTTTTCAAAATGCGTTTTACAACAATAATAACAATAAAACTTTTGCGCTACATTCATTCGATTCTCAGCTGATCTAAATAAATAAAACATACATTATATATCATTAATAATTATAAATGTTACCAAAAACAATCTTTATCTTCCTATCAGAGTTCGTAGTAGGTTTCTTTCTCTTCGAGCATCGCAAATATACAAATTTCCACATACATACAATTTTATTTTAAAATTCAAAATCAAAACATATTATTTCATATAATGTTATATCACGAATTAATGTATTTTGTTTTCCCTATCGCTATCTAAAACTTAATGTTTAACTTAGATTAGTAAAGAAAATAATTCAAACCATAATCACATATTTTTCTGACGGTAAATCTTGGTTAGTCCCATAATATTTATTATTTCTTCTTTTGTCCGAATGTTCTCCTTTATGCTTATTAAAGTTTTAAATAAATTAGTTCATTTAATAAACTGTTTAGACGATCTTTAGTTTTAGTGTTTAATCCAAAATTATTAGAAAACATTTTATTTAGTTATCCCACGAAGCTTTTTAATGTTCTGGCGAATATTACCTCGGCGCGTTGATGCATCTTTATTTCTAGTTAAACTACAATTATTTAATAATTACGGTACCAATTGCATTTTCCATGGATCCAATATTTTATATTTCTCTTCTGTAAATTTTTTTTTTCTTTAGGCAAGTGTTTCCTTGGTAAACTTCACTTTCATTCATTATTATTTTATATACACTACTTCCGATCTTTAACTATTTTCTAGAGTATTTTCTCAAGTCATCTTAAAGAAAGCAATTCAAACTATTTCAATATTAAAATTCCTTTTGTCCATTTATTCTTATACGAATAATACTTATTTTTATTTTCCATTATCTTCATTAACTTTGCGCACAATGTCCTTTCATTGATTTTATACGCACGAAAACAGCTTTCATAGTGATACGCTATATAAACTATATCAACGAATAATATTAACATATTTGGAACATTATAAAATTTACAACTTGGTTTTAAGAATCTATCCATTTTCTATTGAAAACTCCGATTATATTTCGATAGAATCCACTGGCAGGTTACTGTAAAGTTAGTGAAACATTACTATGAAAACTTTTTTTAAAACATTTTATTCTAAGATTCTCTTCGGATGATTTTTAAATTGTCAGTTGGTTTCTTTCAAAGATATTATTAAAATTATAATAAAATTGACTAATAAATTGAGAAAAAAAAATTTAGAGAGCTTAAAATTTTACCTCTGCTCTGGAGTCAACACATTTTTGTTCTCCCCCTGTTTATACAATTAGTTGGCACGATTTTGGTTGTCTGCCAAGATCTATTTTTTTTATTGGTCAATCCCTACTTGGATTTATAAACAATTTCTAAAGTTTTAAAATCATGACGTAATAGACTTAAATGTTAACTCATTATTATTTTTAAATCAATTATTATCTATTACAATTTAACTACCTTTAAAACAATTTTGAAACAATAATTAATAAAGGTGTATACTACTTATTTTTATTATGATGTGTGACAATTCCATCCACTTCTATAATATACTATTTAAATATTTTAATTATTAGTATTAATTTAAACCGGTGCTTATACATAGAATATTTCAGACAGTCACGTAGTCATTTCTGGTGTTTAGTCTAATTTTATCTGTCTTAATAAATTTGCTACTTATATTATATAAAATAATTATATAAAATTTTGAAAAACAATTTAGAAAAAATATAGAATTAGATACAATTCTCACCATCACAATATTTATTATTAAATATATCATATTAATCTTTTACTGCTTAATATAATCTATAATTTTAAATACTATATAATATTAATTTTAAAATTTTTTAGTAATTGACCATTTATAACCATCATTGACCTATAGAAAAGGGCACAATATATATATAACAATCAACAATTTTAAGAAGCTGTCGATAAAGCGCAGAAAGTATTGATTGTTATTGATACTGGGATTATCTAAGTGATTGACAAAAATAATAGTTACAAACCCGTTTTCCATTGTTTATTATTACACTTAATATACATATATTGTCAAGAATGTTCCTTTTTTATTTTTATAGTATTTATGGCAATTTTTTTAATTTCCACTATATTTCATATCTATATAAATTACTGCATTTTAAATATATGAACAATCTAATTTTTCACCCCCCCCGACCGCTGATATACTTGTCAAGATGTAGTCTTTCATACATATATTTTCTTTCCAAATCTATTTTACAAAAACTAAATATATTTTTGATATTAGAAACTTCAAATTGAAGCTCGTTGGGTTTATTAGCAATTAGTAGTTTTAAAAAGTACAAATGAAATTAATAAAGACATAAACGGAATAAGAAAATTACAAAAAAAATACTATTTACTGGAAAGGATAAACTTTCTTCCATCATTCTACATAGAAAATTATAATAAATGGCAATCTGAAAACGACAAACCCGACTAGTTAATGTGTTTATATTTTTATCCTTTCTTCCAACATGTACTCATTTGCGACCCACTAATAATCATTGAACTCTAAAATAGCTAGATGAATATAAGTTTTATGCATGTTTTGTTCTTTTTTTATTATTTTTTCATATCACCAATTTCAAGTCTTACCTAAAACCCCCCCCCACTATATGAAAGTAATATGCAATAACAAAAAGATAACTTACATTCCTCTTTATATTTCAATGGCAAAAAAATCTTACAACAATAAGCATTATTTATAACACACTATGATTTAGTAGGGGAGTATTTTGTATTGAATAATTAAGAAAAAAATAAAAAATAAAATGAAAATAATTACTATATGGACATGCTTCAAGGAACATGGGTAAGGGGAAAAAAAGAGCAATACCTGGAAACAAACCCGTGAAGGGCCCCAATCGAATTTTTAAAAAATCATTTATAGCTATTTTAATATCAGAAATTGATGCAATTAAATTAAAAATTTTATTACTATATCAGTTTATAATCTCAAAAAATGAATAATTTTATAAAATAATTTTGAAAGTGTGTCGAAATTTATCGGTATTTGTATATTCTATTATTTCAATGTTACTATACTTATAAAAATAAATACTTTTTTAAATTATGTAATGCAGTATTTTCAATTATTTAAGTGGAAAACATTTTTTTCTTTCATTTTTAATTTATGAATATAATGCTTAATACAACTACGCCCCCATACATATATATATTAGATTTGATATTTTAGGAAAATATTGATTGAAGTTTGCAATATAATTATTATAATCTGGAAAAGAGTTTTGATGAAAGGTTTACTTCAGTCTTACTCTTTCTTTATGTAGAAGAACCTGACAGAGCCCTTATATACACATAAATAAATTAAAATTTAGTAAGTTATGAAAACCAGCATATATTCATATTTACAATTTCCAAAAATATAATTATATTACGAGAAAATATGTAAATGACTTCCAGGACACATTGTGACATGAACAATGTCTGTCAGATTACAATTCCTCTCACAATACTAGTGTCCATTGCTCTTATTCCTTACTTTGTTCTAATGACAAGTTCCACATTACAAAACTACTTTATTAACACGTGTATATAGATAATTATATTTTTAATAACAGTTTTATTAGTCATTAATATAGATATATTAATATTATATTTTAACCCCAAAAGTATTTTAATATTGAATAATATTAAATATGTGTACTTTGTCTTTATTGGTGGTTGAGTTCTTAATGAATGTTTATATTTTATTGGTGTGACAAGACTTTTAGATTTATAAAAATTATTTGAATTATCTTACATTTATAAGTAATATTTACTGAGGCTGTAAACCTCGGAAGTAATATTGCCGGTGAAAATGCGTAGTTGGGGAGGTCTTACAGGTCTTAACAACAAGATTACCTTTGGAAAAAAAGAGGTATACCATTATTTACTTCAACCTATTTCTTCTATATGATATAGGTGAAGCTGAAGCTGTTAGATCTAAGAGCATTGGAACTGATTCAGTTTACTTCACAGATTAAGTCCATAGTTTCCATTACACATTAATCTCAGAAAAATCTTTCAATTTATTAACAAGTCAATGGAAAGAACTTATAGTTAGAAATATATTATGATAATTTAAAGTTGTAATCAGTGAAGTATGTGGACATTCATGCTCTTAGATCTAACCACTTCAGCTTCATCTATTACTTACATATAAGTAGGTTGAAGTAAAAAAGGATTCGCCTCTTCTCTTTCAAACTGTAAGCTTATGGTTAAGATCTATAGAGGTCCCTACCTTCACATTTTCATGCGCATATTCTTGAGGTTTACAGCCTCAGTAAATATTACTTACACAATCGTAATCAATGTGCAATGTACTTTTAAATAAATGTATAATTACAACCTTAAATCTATAAGTAAAATTAATTTATATAATACATCACTAACGACTGACCTAACATATATGTCTGTACACATGGAAATGCATTCACACATTGACATTTATAAAAAATAAACTTAAAAATTCATATTACATTTTCTCAAGCCTGAATTAATTCATTGTCAAAAACATATATGCTTAACCAATATTCAAATGTGTCCATATTACTATTATATTCTTGCTAATCTATGTTATTGGCTCACTATTCTGAATTGGAGATTAAAAAAAAACAAAAAAAAAAAACTTTTTTTCTCTTTCAAAAAAAACAAAAACACATTACTCATTAAATAGAGTTCAGAAAGTCTTTTTGTAAAAAAAAACCCATTGGGGTTTTGTTTCTTTCATTTACAATAATATTCATTATATATTTTCCCAAAGACTTTATCTTGTGTTTGAAAAAAGTGGGAGTATTCATTTATATAGTTACATCTACAAAGCACATGTGCATCAGCTTATTGGCTTATTGGTAATACAGTTTATAAAAAAAAAAAAAAAACAACAACATTGCGCTATATAAAATAAATGTATTGTTTAATAATATTTTATGAGTTTTTTTTTTTTTTAATTTCGAAATAAAATCATTAATGAATCAATCCTTTGTGCTTAAACTTATAATTCAAACCAAAAAATATTTTTCTTGTTTAACTTTTTAAATTAGAGAATTTAATTGCAATTTTCAAGAAATTATTTAAAATAATATCATTATCAATATATGTAACACTTTCTACTCATCAGCTGTACTTTATATATGATGCAATGCCTTGTTCTTTGCTTCTATGCATATAGATAAAATGATATATTTGCAGATAATTTTAAAACTAAATAGTAATTATAATAAATAATTCATATTATTTTTATTTATTGAAACATGTTTTAGTTTTATCTTATTTTCAGTACTATATGCAATTGTACGGAACTGTTTCATTTGCTTAAACAATAAAAATATGATTTAATATTAATTTTTTGTTTGAAATAATATTTTGTTAATTTAATCACTGTAGGGGGAATTAATTCTGTTTAAAAGTAATGTTGAATAACAGCATTAATAAGAACTATCAACAAGTTAACATTATTTACTGAAGAATTATTTTACCCTTTAATTATTTGAATGATATTAGAAGAAAATATATTATTTACATTTTTAAATTAAACTTAGTGGTTTGAACATATGGACTCATAGTAATAGAAATGAATATTGAGTAGGAAAGTGGAAAATAATAAAGTATACATTTATTTAAATTTATTCAAATGTACACAGTGAATTAGATAACCCTCTTCAAAAATAAATCTATTCAAATGCTTGCAGGCAATTTGAAGGCAGATATTTATGAGAAGGGGAAAGCATTATTCCTTTTAGAATATGAAGTTGAAGTTATTGACAATTTTCTATAACTTTTTGATCTTGCATTTGGTATCATTTCTTACAATGCAGCCAATGCTGTCTATGATGGGGATGAATATATGGCCCGTTGTATTTTATGTTTGAGGAATATCACATATATTATGGATTACTTGTGGTATTTTTGCATAGATAGTGGAGTTGTGATACCTTTTGTAGTGAGGCTAGCATGTGATTCACAGTAGAAGTTCATTCATCTTGGGTGCATGCAATTTTGTATAGTTGTGAGGCATTTGTTCTGTAGGTAGTTAATATTTGAGTTCTTTAATAGTATTTTTAGTGAGGGCACATATGAGAACTTGCTTGAGTGATGCAGAACATATTTTTTGGTAATTTGGTCATGATTTGTGCTTTGTTGGAGGATTACTTTACATTTTATTATTGAATTTGTTACTAATATTAATGAGTTGTGTATGTAGTTCTTACCCAGCACAAGTCATTTAGATAATTGTCTATTTTGGCCTCCTATTGGCAGCTTCTATATTACATAAGTAAAAATTATGTAAAGAAAGGTTGTTCAACTCATATAATAATGTGTTTTGGGTGAGATTGACATTGGTGCATATATCCTCTTATTTCAATTGGTTTAATAAATCTTAAGTGCGTCTTTCCCTCTCTGCTCATATATGTCCAGAGATTTTAATTCTTTTTCATCATGTTCACTTTCTCCTGTCCATCCTATTGTAGATTTTGCTTTAAGCTCTAGTTTAATCAATTCTGAGAGGCATATGAACATCATATACATGTCATGTATATATTAGATTGGGTGTGTGTTCTATATATTTAGGTACTTCACCTCCAATGCCATTGGTGGCTATGCTTTAAATGGTCAGCCATTTTCCATGTTATAATACAGTCTTTTAAAAAGACTTTGATATTTTGATCTAACCAGTTAAGGCAGTGCATTATAAAATTAATTCATTTTTGAGGGAAGTTCGATGTAATGAGTGCTGATTTTACAATATTATTGGTCTGCCTTTTATTTATTGATCTATATACTTTGATCATGTTATGAACAGCTATTATATTATGGTATCCTAATTTTTCATGTTTCATTTTATAGATAAATTTGAAAGATAATTTAATAATAAAGGATCCATACCCTAATTATTCAGTGAAACCACTGATTTATTATTGTTGTGGTACATTAAGAATGAGCACAACCAAAATACAACATCAGTTGATAATGGTGCCCATTGATATTGTTTACTATTACTCACTTTTAGTAAAAGCTATGTTACAATGTTTTTCCTATAATTCTGATATAAATTTGTCTTTACTTTGATTAACATTATAAGTGGACAAAATACTATTTTAATTTATTTATTTGGGTATTCATTTTCTCTAGGCAATGTTTTTTATTTAGCAAGATGAACTTGTCTCCTTTATATTCTTTTAAGAAGATTGTATTTTTAACTGATAGAGACCGTTTGATGGCATTTCCCCTATCCACCAGCTTTCATTATTGGTTTTGATTAGCTTGAGTGTAGTAATCTTAGTAATTAGACCAGTACTCCTACCTCTAATTGAATTATATATTAATACAGTCTATGTGTCTGAAGTAAGTTCCATCATTGGGTTATTCAATTTCCCTTTAATGAATCTTCATTCTAGTTTTAATAAATACTTTAGTGCTAGCCAACATAGATGTATTAGTTAGTTTTATTAAGTTACTGGTTTCAATGGAGTAATGATTATTTACATGTTGTTTAGATGACAGAAGAACTAGTTTGTGTTCAAAGTTGTTATTTAAATTTAGGGCAATGTTATTATATTTTGTAAATATATATTCTGGAATATGTTGTGTCTCAAATGTTTTGTGTTGGTGCTTTTTTTCTTTTTTAATGCACATATACATCCGGAAATAACTTTGTTGAGGAGGCTGAGATGAATCTGTGACAAAATTTTCTTGAAATTAGCATTTACATAGAAAATTTTAATTCTACAACAATTTGGAATTATTTTTAATTCCCATATGCTTGTAAAATTCTATTGATTGAGGAAGGCTGATAATTTCAAGTTTTAATATCATCTTATTCTGGTGATGTATATTCATTTTATAATATAATTATTTTAAGTAGAAAATTTTTTTGGTAAATTTCTCATCCCTGGTGTTAGCCGTGGAATGGCGCTGATGGTAATCAAAAACATATACATATAACGATTCTGGGCCAGACCTGTGATTGATTTGATATAAAAAGATCTGATTTATTAGATTTGTAATAAAATATTCTAGTAACTAATACTATTATATAATGTTAGTCTTTCATTTTTGTAAATGTTTATTAATCTTATATTGTTTTTTAGTTTGTGTGTGTGTCTTTAAAGTTACAGTGTTTTTTCTAAATTTTTGTTGACTTTAGTGTGTCTTTTTTAAAATTACGGTATTTTTTTTCAAGAGTAAATAAATCATTTTATTAAAAGCAATACGTAATTATAAATCGATAAAAAGTAATGTAATTTAGACAACATTTACTCTTATGATTTTGTGTGTGTTTTAATGATACACATACACAGTGCAAATGGAAAATAATTCACGGCAAAAACTCAAAAGTAAAATAAACCCTCCCAAAAATATTTCATTAAATGATTCTATGTTAAGTTCGAAGACTAACAAATAATCTTCGAACTTGGGTGAAGTATTGTTATGTAGATATATAATTAAAATCCACACACAATAATAATAGAAAAAGGGGGATTTAATATTGAATCGTATGACATGTATCAAGTGTCGCATATACTTACGCGAGTTATAT
This sequence comes from Epiperipatus broadwayi, assembly GCA_028023455.1. NCBI lineage: Eukaryota > Metazoa > Onychophora > Udeonychophora > Euonychophora > Peripatidae > Epiperipatus > Epiperipatus broadwayi. Next base: position 10,569 of record JAQFVV010013420.1, on the reverse strand, counting down.
ATATATGCGTGAAGATAAAAAAAATACTTTGTTAATTTAAAATTATCTTAGACTTGAATAGCAGTGTTAGTTTGTAAAACAACAAAAAAAATCCGGTGCTGATATAGTACGCACTCGGCGGCCATTTTGAATTTGAAAACAGCCAAAAACACTGCTGGCACATGCAAGCGATAAATGTCATCGACTAGAAACACTCATTTTTTAAAAAAGTAAATTGCCTGAGGCACTATAATTAAAAAAGGTGTTGGGAAGGGACTGCACTTAAAAAAATTGTGGGAAACGTCACATTAAATAGCCTAAGGTGATACTATCAAAAAAAAAGTGCGGGAAAAGGAAAAGAGGTGAAAATTAAAAAATACTTTAAAATAAACCAAAAACGCTAATTTATATATATAGTCATAATCAAACATTGCAATATTTATAAAAATCCGTTAAAATATAGCGATCACTAGAAAAATAATATAATGCTATAAATCAAACCTTACTTTAAAATAAACCAAAAACGCTAATTTATATATATAGTCATAATCAAACATTACTTTAAAATAAACCAAAACCGCTAATATATATAGTCATGATAATCAAATATTGCAATAGTAAATCTCAAAAGATTAACCCTATGTTAAGGCACTTTTTAAAAAAATCGTAAATGATATTTACAAAAACCCGTTAAAATATAGCCATCATTAGAAAATAATAAATGCTATTTTAAAAATATCAGTCCGGTCTATCAACGCTATATACTAAATCAGTATTATAATTTTAAAAAACAATATTTAAAAACTATAATGCTATAAATCAAACATTGAGTTGTAACGTCACATTGAATAGCCAAAGGTTATACTATGGAAAAAGAGCGGGAAAAGAAAAAGAGATGAAAATTAAAAAATACTTTAGAATAAACCAAAAACGCTAATTTTATATATATATATATAGTCATTATCAAACATTAGGAATATTTACAAAAATCCGTTAAAATATAGCGATCACTAGAAAAATAATATAATGCTATAAATCAAACAATATCAGTCCGGTCTATTAACGCTATATGTTAAATTAGTATTATAATTTAAAAAAACAATATTTAAAAAGTATGATGCTAAAATCAAACATTGAGTGTACGTCATCATTGAATAGCCAAAGGTTATACTATGGAAAAAAGAGGAAAAGAAAAAGATGAAAATTAAAAATACTTTTAAAATAAACCAAAAAGCGCTAATTTATATATATAGTCATAATCAAACATTGCAATAGCATTTATTTAAGTAATTTTTTACTAATATTTTAAGAATTAAAAAAAAAATTACCAACTCTCGATCGGATGGATGGTCGTCCATCAGGCTAAATTCTGGTTCTTCCTCTTCATCTGCAATACCACAAACATCAAATTATACTTTTAAGATTTAGGTTTATTATTTTAAAGAAGACGCCAGTAAACAATTATGATTCAGGAAATATCGCAGCTTGATATGGTCTCTTTCAAATTTATTTTTAAAACTGTGTACTTGGGTCTGACACAAGGTATCTATGACATAAGATAATTTCCAAGAATTATAGTTCGGATTTGGGCCTTTGTCTTACTAAGATAAAAGAAAGTGTTAAGTTAAACTTTCAAATTTAAAAAAACAAACTATAAACCAGCTAATGGACTTTTATGCCTCAAGCCTAACTAGTCATCAAATGCAAAAGATGGTTAAAATTAATTATAACAAAAAATTATAATAAATTAATGATTTAAAAATATAATCGCACTGTAACATATTATACATCACAACTTGTACTCATATATATATATATATATATATAAGGGTGCCGATACATGTATTAGTTTTAAAATTTTAGTTTTCAACACTTTAAAGACGCAAATAAAATTATTTGGTCATTTATTATAAAAAATATAAAAATAAATTAATGATTTAATTTATTTACGGGTGTATTCTTTTTTTACTTTCTAGTGCATGTATTTCGACGTAGTCGACCCACGTAGTCTATCATGTCAGCTGCCATATGAATGCCTAATAAAATATATTCTTTAATTATAATTGCATATTCACTTATTGTTGCTAATTCTGTCTATCATTCCGTTTCACCTTCTATGTATCATAGTAGGCCTGTTTGTCAAATTCAAACCCATCCCAGACCACGTGTATAATCCTATAATAATGTACTTTGATGTATAATAATGTATGTTTACATGTATGTGCGCACATCTAATATATAAATAAATATATTTATATATTAGATGTGCGCACATATTAGACATCAAAATACATTATTATAAGATTATATACATAACGATGTTAGGCTTGAAGCATAAAAGTCCATTAGCTGGTTTACAGTTGTTTTTTTTTTTTTTAATTTGAAAGTTTAACTTAACACTTTCTTTTATCTTAATAAGACAAAGGCCCAATCCGAACTATAATTCTTGGAAATTATCTTATGTCATAGATACCTTGTGTCAGACCCAAGTACACAGTTTAAAAATAAATTTGAAGGAGACCATATCAAGCTGCGATATTTCCTGAATAAATTAATTGTTTACTGGCGTCTTCTTTTAAAAATAATAAACCTAAATCTTAAAAGTATAATTTGATGTTTTGTGGTATTGCAGTAATGAAGAGGAAGAACCAAATTTAGCCTGAGCGGACGACCATCCATCCGATCGAGAGTTGGTAATTTTTTTTTAAATTCTTAAAATATTAGTAAAAAATTACTTAAATAAATGCTATTGCAATGTTTGATTATGACTATATATATATATAAATTAGCGTTTTTGGTTTATTTTAAAGTATTTTTTAATTTTCATCTCTTTTTCTTTTCCCACTTTTTTTTTCCATAGTATAACCTTTGGCTATTCAATGTGACGTTACAACTCAATGTTTGATTTATAGCATTATAGTTTTTAAATATTGTTTTTTAAAATTATAATACTGATTTAGTATATAGCGTTGATAGACCGGACTGATATTTTGAAAATAGCATTTATTATTTTTCTAATGATCGCTATATTTTAACGGGCTTTTGTAAATATCATTTACGATTTTTTTTTAAAAAAATGCCTTAACATAGGGTTAATCATTTGAGATTTACGATTGCAATTTTTTGATTATCATGACTATATATATTAGCGTTTTTGGTTTATTTTAAAGTAATGTTTGATTACGACTATATATATAAATTAGCGTTTTTGGTTTATTTTAAAGTATTTTTTAATTTTCATCTCTTTTTCTTTTCCCGCTCTTTTTTTCCATAGTATAACCTTTGGCTATTCAATGTGACGTTACAACTCAATGTTTGATTTATAGCATTATAGTTTTTAAATATTGTTTTTTTAAAATTATAATACTGATTTAGTATATAGCGTTGATAGACCAGACTGATATTGTTTGATTTATAGCATTATATTATTTTTCTAGTGATCGCTATATTTTAACGGATTTAGCGTTTTTGGTTTATTTTAAAGTATTTTTTAATTTTCATCTCTTTTTCTTTTCCCGCTCTTTTTTTCCATAGTATAACCTTTGGCTATTCAATGTGACGTTACAACTCAATGTTTGATTTATAGCATTATAGTTTTTAAATATTGTTTTTTAAAATTATAATACTGATTTAGTATATATCGTTGATAGACCGGACTGATATTTTTAAAATAGCATTTATTATTTTTCTAATGCTCGCTATATTTTAACGGGTTTTTTGTAAATATCATTTACGATTTTTTTTAAAAATGCCTTAACATAGGGTTAATCATTTGAGATTTATGATTGCAATATTTGATTATCATGACTATATATATTAGCATTTTTGGTTTATTTTAAAGTAATGTTTGATTGACGACTCATATATATAAATTAGCCGCTTTTGGTTTATTTTAAAGTATTTTTCAATTTTCATCTCTTTTTTCTTTTTCCCCGCTTCTTTTTTTTCCATAGTATAACCTTTGGCTATTCAATGTGACGCTACAACTCAATGTTTGATTTATAGCATTATAGTTTTTAAATATTGTTTTTTAAAATTATAATACTGATTTAGTATATAGCGTTGATAGACCGGACTGATATTTTTAAAATAGCATTTATTATTTTTCTAATGATCGCTATATTTTAACGGGTTTTTGTAAATCGGAAATCATTTACGATTTTTTTTTTAAAAAAAGTGCCTTAACATAGGGTTAATCTTTTGAGATTTACTATTGCAATATTTGATTATCATGACTATATATATTAGCGGTTTTGGTTTATTTTCCATAGTATAACCTTTGGCTATTCAATGTGACGCTACAACTCAATGTTTGATTTATAGCATTATACCTTTTAAATATTGTTTTTTAAAATTATAATACTGATTTAGTATATAGCGTTGATAGACTGGACTGATATTTTTAAAATAGCATTTATTATTTTTCTAATGATTGCTATATTTTAACGGGTTTTTGTAAATGTCATTTACAATTTTTTTAAAAAAAAATGCCTTAACATAGGGTTAATCTTTTGACATTTACTATTGCAATATTTGATTATCATGACTATATATATTAGCGGTTTTGGTTTATTTTAAAGTAATGTTTGATTATGACTATATATATAAATTAGCGCTTTTGGTTTATTTTAAAGTAAGGTTTGATTTATAGCATTATATTATTTTTTCTCTAGTGACCGCTATATTTTAATGGATTTTTGTAAATATTGCAATGTTTGATTATGACTATATATATAAATTAGCGTTTTTGGTTTATTTTAAAGCATTTTTTAATTTTCACCTCTTTTCCTTTTCCAGTACTTTTTTTTTTGATAGTATCACCTTAGGCTATTTAATGTGACGTTTCCCGCAATTTTTTTAAGTGTAGTCCCTTCCCAACACCTTTTTTAATTATAGTGCCTCAGGCGATTTACTTTTTTAAAAAATGAGTGTTTCTAGTCGATGACATTTATCGCTTGCATGTGCCAGCAGTGTTTTTGGCTGTTTTCAAATTCAAAATGGCCTCTGAGCGCGTACTATATCAGCACCAAAAATCCTTTGAACTAGAAAGGTTAATTATTGAAGGAACTTTGCAGATCAACAAGATAAATAATTAAAAAAGTAATCAGGTTGCAAAAGAGTTAATCAACCAAAGTAAAAGGTAAGTCTAAATCTGCTTCTGTAAGTAAACTGGGAGGGATTGATCTGACCAGGATGGACAAGATTTGACCCACCAAATCCAGAAAAATCAGAACTAGCAAAATGAGTGCGAGTGTAAAGCATCGGCAAACTGGGAGTTCTACCCAATGCAGATGCCTGTGAACGGCACTGAATGTCACTTATTTAGCACAGTAGCAGACTACTGGCCTCTGAACATCCAAGAGTCAGCATATAGGGACTATAAAGTAAGTCACATAGATCTTTATTCTTCTTATTTTGGTATACCTTCAGGTTTTGTTGATCTAAATGTATAATGATTGTTTTAATGTATTCGTGTAAATATGTAGATATTAGTGTATTGTAATTAAATCTGCTTTTCTTATTCTACCAGCATTAGTCTCATGTATTATGATTCTTGTATGCATATTTAGGCAGGGAAAGGTTGGCTTACTGCATAGATTGTTTTCCAGCGAGTATTATATAGAACTGACGGACAGAACAGATCTTTATTAACATGAATTCACATTTCCTCACAACAAAGACTATTTTTCTGTTTCAACAGGATATTTTTATTTTTGCAAATATGCCAAAGTGCTGGTTTCAGTTGATGGCAATTCCCACAGCTTCAAAAATTCCGAGTTGGATGCGGCAGTGGCCACCTTACTTGTTATTGAATGAATTCTCATGAGAACATTATTTGTCGTCTGATTGTCAAATAAATGCTGGCATGTACCCTTCCAATAACTTTTTGAGGGTTACACATTCCTCATGGAAGCTTCATGTCATTATTAATAAACTTACAACACTAAAGTAAGTTACAGCACATTAAAAAAAATATGTATAATCAAATCTTAAAAAAAAACTACAACTGGCTCAAATACAACCATCTCACACGATACTACAGAGATAATAGATATTCAATTATTACGATAAAATGAATAACAAAATCAACTATGGCAGCCAATAAAGACATTTCTCTGTGCTTTTAGCATAGAAAAAGCTATAGCCTATAGCCATCGTCGGGAACTCTTTCTGTGTTTTATCATAGAAAGAAGTCTCTCTTTGTGTTGGCTTCTGTCTCCGCCCAACATAATATGAGGATATTTTTTTCTGCGTTTATAGCATAGAAAATTTTTTCTTTTGTTGGGTGAATGCCAGTGAGATGGTATATTTCTAGGAATTGGAACTAAAACTAGAGACATCTCGAGGTGAACACCAGGGATAAGAAAACAACCAATTTTTTTATTGTAGAAATTTACATTTAATTATATTTTATTCATAAGAATGTGTTAACATTAGAATTATTATATTAACTTATCATTTCTTAATTTTTTAATTATCTATTACTTAATTTATGAAATAAAAATTAAAAGCAATAACTTTTATGTTTTTTTTTATTTTCTCCAATCACCTGCTCTATGACTTGGCAGTGCTGTCAATTGATTTAATAATATCATAATACTTTTTAAGATTTGTGAATTATCTTAGTTAGCCAACTTTAATAATAGTAGAATAAGCTTACACACTTATACGTTTTTGTTCACAATCACAATCTTGTAAGGTCTTTGCTTCCTAAGCTAGTTATGGGCAATAATGGTGTGTTTATATAGATATAAGGAATTATGTTTGTGTTGGACCTACATATAGTTTATGGATGGTGCAAAGAACTTACCTTTTAAACTCTATTATTTACATTTTATTTTTTTAATAAAGAAAATTTGGTTTATATTTAACCAATCATCTTGCACTACCATATGTTTAAAAGTGCTGCTGTTTTGCATGTTGCAGTATACTAGCCCTTATATTTTACTATGACTGATATATTTTCCCATTGGTTTAGTAACGTCTTGATAATTAACTTGTTTATAATGCAACTGTTTTATATCCATTTATAATGGGTGACAGTTGGTGGTTTATGAATAATGCTATGTAATTTGAACCTTATGACTTACTTTTAGCGTAACTAAATGTTTATTGTGTTTTCTGTGTGTATTCCCATTCTTCTTATATACAAACTCCTTTTTATATTTTAAGCTCTATTATTATTTATTATTAATTTTATATTTTATTTATATTTGCATTTAATATGGATAATGATATTGCTCATCATCTATATATATATAGTGCCCTCACTTTCAGTTCAATATAGTAATAGAAGAATATGACTAGCTCAGTTAAAATGATTACGGCTCAGCTAAAATACAAATAATCTTAACATAATTAATATAAAGATATACCATGATAATATTTACTATTTAACTAACTCTAACTGATTAATATATAATAAATGATTCGATTTATGACAAATTAAATAAATAAAATATTGATATGTTATGAGACAATGAAGAGAGGTACAAGGTGTAAATAATTACATTGAGTCGTTATACCACAGGATAAAATCTCAATGGCATAAAAACAATACCCCCCCATTATTTCAAATAATAATAAATTCATAGCATTCTTAAGAATTTAAAATAATAACAATCAATTTAGTATAATGCTACTAAATAAATTCCAATTTATTTACTAAAACAATAAAATTATAATAATCACAGGTTCTTTAAAATAACTCTAATCAATTTATACCATCTTCTATAGCCTGAAGTACGATAAGGGATTTTGTATGACCCTCACCTACACCTAACTTAATAATAACGATAAAGATAAATAATCTTATTCCTCATTAAATAATTATTAATTCCTATCCCCTTGTTTGATATTATGGTAACTGACAGTAATGATGATAACAATAGTAATATAATATAAACTTTTAGTTCCCTATGTGTGGAAAACATAAATAGAATATGTGGGATAATCTGATATAATCTGAGGATATGTGGCAACAAACAACGTTAAAAGTCTATGCAATAAATTGTGCAATTAATTATGACCATAATAATATTATTAATGCAAAAGAAAATTTCTAAAGTATATCTATTCTGAATCATTGTAATTTCTTAAAAATAAATAATTATATTTTGTACTGTACAAATATTGTGTTGATTCTGTATCTGTCAAACATGTATTTGTGATGGTGAATAATCAACATAACACAAAGCCTTATAAAAACAAGTTTAATGCAAATTTTATTATTCTATATATTTAACAAAAACTATATACACTATTTACAATCGTGTTTAATAAAACCTAACAAATATCAAACTAATGAAAACAACATTAAGTTTCATACTTCCACATCAAAAAAATCAACAAGTAAATAAGCCTTTTACTTCGATTTATATACTTTTTGGTACATTTATTTCAAATAATAATAATAATACCAATTTAAGAATACGCTTATAGTTTAATAAAAAAAAATCGATTAATTAACATAGCTAAAATATGTGGTTTTCCCAAGTGTACACGAAAAATATAAAATATAAAATACTTAAATAATATTAATTTTTGGCAATATGTTCAAATATTTTCTTACAATAAATCAATCAAACTTATCTAGTATAATAGTGCTAATGTTATTTTAAATACTTTTACTTGGTTCATTTGAGAAATAAAATTGACTTTAATAAAATAATATTGCTGGAGTTCTTTTACATATTTTGCTTGGTACTACTCTCTAACATAAAAATCCTTATATGTGTGTTTCATGTATGTTTAGAATATAAAATACTATTTACAAAATACAAGCATTCATTCTATTTTGTGTTGTCCATTTTGGGATGTTTTATTTTTTCTTCAAAAATGTGCATTAACACGTAAAATCAAAAATATCAAAATTATTCAGTGAAAATCAAAAATAATACTCATCTCCTTTATGTTTTAAAAATATTGTTTAATAAAAGTGTGAAAAAATATCTAGGATTCTTTATTATTCACTGTTAGCATTTCATTCAACCTCATTTGTATTTGAGCTTTACCTAAACAAAAACAAGAAAACATATCTCATCTTCTTTCAGGAATAACGATACTACAATTCAAAATTATTCATTATTTTTCTTTTCATAAAATACAATGTTATACAAAGCAATAACTGTTATGAACTAAGGTAGCGATATGATGATAAATATGATGCGTAGGCATTGAAGAACTAACTAGAGTAAGGACTCAATAGTATAAAATATGTGGGATAATTCATACGTGGCATAGGTGTGAACAAAAAGCTATGACATTTTTGTCTAATACCCTCAAATATAATAATAATGTCCAGGTTATTTATTTAGCATTCATTCGAACATTTCAAAATATATAATCTCAAGAAAAACAATGTCCATGGAAAATATACAAGACACAAGAATACGTTATCATTATTTGCATAAACAACTAAGATAACAATATACTTACACACACGTTTACGTTATCTGTACTGGTATAAACTACTAAGATAACAATATAGATTACTTTCCTATTTTCTCCATAGATCCTACATATAAGAGATATAAATGCTTTTTTTTTTTTTTTACATAATCCCTAAGTGACTATCGATTAAAACTTCACAATAGATTTAACAACCTACATCAAAAAAACTATTACTAGTACTCCCAAATAATAAACAAAAATGATGAATTAATAATCCAAAACTACTACTACAAAAAAAAAAATATTATATCATTTAAAAACTTCCCAATGAAAAATACAAATAAAATGGTTTTAAATATTATTTCCAAAATTTAAGGTTCATCTTTAAAAGAATCATAATAATCATGAGACAGTGAATTATTATATTACATTGGTAATATAAAAGAAAATGTGTATGCATATCTTTATAAAAAAAATCATGATTTTTTTCATCTTTTACTTCTTCCAGCTTTTTACTTTATTAAAAGAGTTGTCGAAAAATATTTTCATTAAAATGCAAATATAGTCTGGGAAGCAATGGTATTTTAAATTGTGTTGCATTTGTAAATATGTTGAATTGTAGATATATCTCTTCATATGCAATCCAAATGACTGAATCGGAATTTATAGATGAGATGAATCAAAAAGATAAATGGAATTCATAAATGACATTCATGATACCTGATAACTAATTTGTCTGCAAGCTACCCGCAGTGCGCATCTGTGAACCAAAACATTACTCAGTGACAAGTTTCAACCTTTCATGACAAAAATTCAAAGGTACGGGCATTACATGTTTTTCTATTTATCTGAGTTTTGCTTTCATCAGCTTTAATTATTATTTATATATTTTTTGTCACTAAAGCTTATGCTGTTATATTAGGAGAATTGTTGTGCTTTTATAAAAGTCCATTTTATTTGTTTAAACAGAATTATATATAACACTTAATTTTGGTAGATCTTATGATACACTGTTAGAGATATTTTCGTGAACTCATATAGTATATCGAATATTGTTCATTTATGTCATTGTAAAGCAATTCCTTATATTTATTGTGGATCTTTAGATCATAGAGATTCTGTTGTCAATATATGATTATCTACTATATATCAAATGACTTTAAATATAGCAATACGTAACTGGAACGAAGTACGTTT